>JAQQSO010007983.1:0-10269 GCA_028658305.1 Pachyuromys duprasi
GGGAATGAGGGAGGAGGCTATGCCTGGGATGCAAAGTACCTAACCTGTGATTGATATAAAAATAAATAAATTAATAAAAAAATAAAATAAAAAAAAATATTTATTACGTTCACTTTGTATCCCAGCTGAAGTCCCCTCCCTTGTCCTCTCACAATACCTCCCTCCCTCCCTCTTCTCCTCCCATGACCCTCCCCCAGTCCACTGTTAGGGGAGGTCCTCCTCCCCTTCCACTTGACCCTAGCCTCTTGAGATTTGATAGGCTGCAGTCAAATGGTAGAGAAGGGCTCCCCCTTTATGAGAAGTAGAGGAGGGAACAAAGTTGAAGAAGGAGGGAGGGGAGACCAAGAGGAGACAAGGGAGGAGCCTACAATCAGGATATAAAGTGATTAAATAATAAAATGAATTTAAATTAAAAATAAATCAGAGTTAAAATATTTTTCACTACCAAAATTTACAAATATTTAAGGTAATAGAATAATAATTATATTTATTTTATTATTCCAAACTATGTTTGTCATAGTTTCCATTGTCAATTTGGCATATCTAGGAAGAGGGAAACTCAACAGAAGAATTGTTTCCTGCACATGGGCTTGTGAGTATGTTTGAGAGACTGTTTTTTGTTGTTTTTGTTGTTGTTGTTGTTTTTAGTTCTTAATAGATATATGAAGGACCAGTCCACTGTGAGCATCTCTAAGCATGTGTGACTGGGATGTATAAAAAAACATAGTTAGCCAAGCCAGGGGAATCAAGCCATAAGTATCATTCCTCTGTGCTTTCTGCTTCAGTTGCTGCCTATAGGCTCCTGCCTGAGTTCGTGCTCTGGATTCCTTTCATGTTGACTGTGCACTGTAAGTATAATAAAATCTCTTCTCCTCAACTTGCTTTTGATCATTGTGTTTATCATAGCAGCAGAAACTTAACTAGAACAATTTTTATAGAGCATAACATTGCTTATAAATATATAGCCCTATAATCTGTCAATTTACAATAAGACAAATTGATATTAAAATTTGTTACTTATGTTACTACTGACATCTTAAATTTATAAGAAAAATAGAACATTTAATAAAAATCTTTAGATAATTGAAAACATAGGAAAAGCATAAAATCTGTCTTACTAAGAGAAAAGTACTATTACCCCTTTATAGAAACCTGGATAGCTAAAGCATTTACTAGAAAAAGTGTAATCCCAAGAATACATGAGGTTCTTACTGACTTCCACCACAGAGAGAGATCATTTTTATCCTTGTTTATTCCTCTTTTGAGATTATTCTGGTATAATTCACAAGCCATAAAATTTACCCTTTTAAGCCTTAAAATTCTATGGATTTTACACATTATAAAACTGTAGAACCATCACTAATTTCAGAACAAGTTTATATTAGAAATAAAACATAGATGTGAGCCGCCATTTCTCAACTTTTGTTCCTCTCTCAGCCTTGGGAAACCATTGGTCTACTTTCAATTTCTGCACATTTACCCTGACTACTCCATCTAAAAAGAATCACCAGTAGTTATTTAAGCCTAATATTTTTCACTTAACAGATTTTCCGAGATTTTCGGTATCACAGCTTGTACTGGACGCTCATTTTTTTTTTCATGGCTGATAATTCTCCTTTGTATATCATTTTGTTTATCTAACCATTAGTGGGCCATTAGGCTTATTTATCTTGAAGCCACCATGAATCTGAATGTCTGTATTGTATACTATAGTTTAATGAGATTTACCAAACATTTTAGGTCTATAGCACAATGAAGTGGAAGGTAGACTTTCCATACACTCTGTCCCTACATGTGTATACTACATTTGTGAGGAGCATACCTCATAAAAAGTCAGAGTGATAAGAGACCAGCTAACATTTTAAGGCATTGGGAAGAGTTATCAAATTCTTACAACTCATTAGCCTTATTGATGCATTGTAATCATTTCAAAGTCCATAACTCAAATTTAATTTATTTTTAAAACATTATTTATTTATGTATTCTTTTTTATTTATTTTTGTGTGTGCTTGTGTATGCAAGGATGTGTTTGTGTCTCTCTCTCTCTCTCTGTGTGTGTGTGTGTGTGTGTGTGTGAGAGAGAGAGAGAGAGAGAGAGAGAGAGAGAGAGAGAGAGAGAGAGAGAGAGAGAGTGTGTGTGTCTAATTGCCATGTTCTAAGTGTAGTGGTCAGAGAATACCTTTTGGGAATCCGCTCTCTCTGTCCACGATATGAATTCCAGGGAATGATACTAGGTCATTAGGCTCAGCAGCAAGTACTTAATCTGCTGAGTAATTTTATCAACTCTAGGTTTCTTTTTCATGCTTCATGTTCATTTATCTACCATCATCCTCCATGTTCATTTATCTACTATCATCACACGGTCATTTCATTTTTCATTTATACTCTTGCTTTCTGCCTATGTACAATTTGTTTTCAATTTCATCCTCTAGAAACTATATTTTTTTTCTTATGTAGTTTTGTTTTGTTCGTTTGTTTTAAATTTCCATAAAAGTAGAATCATAAGTAGATACAAACACTTAGAATTTTTATATTGATGAACTTCTTCTACTTTTTATGTGTGCTTCGTTGGGATCTAAAAGCAGAACCTACAGCTTTGTGCATACCAGGCAAGCATCCAAAAGTGTTCCTATACTTTCAGCTCTTCTCCAATGGATTTCTGAAGCTTGATAGCTAATTCTCTTTAATTATAATAAGTATTTTATTGCCTGCATGTGCCATTATTTGTCTATTTACCTACTGAAGGGAATATTGGTTACTTTTATTTTTTGCAGTTATGAATAAGGTTGTTATAAAAGGTCCTGTAGAATTTTACATTGATTAAAAATTTAAGATCTATGTCTAACAATCAAACAGATCAACTCTTGTATTATTTGATAAAACATACATTTAGTTTTGTGTGAAAATGCTATTCTGTCTTCCAACATGGCTCCTGTGTTTCTATTTACAGTTAATGAGAATGTCTGTGACTGCGTGGAGGTACAGAAGAAACTGATAGTGTCACCATTATGGTTTTGGTTCTTGTCAGTAGAAGTAAAAATATTTCACTATTTAGTGAATATTTCTGAAATCTTTGGCTTTTGAAAATATTTTCCTCCATTGTATTATCTTTGCATTTTCCTGATAGTGTCCCTGCTGCAGATGCCAAAGACCCTGATGGAGGTGACTTTTTTTTTTTTTGTCTTTTGCCAAAATAGACATGCTGTCAAATTGCCTTTCTAATACTTTTTTTTATACTGATAGGCAAATGTTACTCTTTTTTTTTTAAATTTACATTATTTATTTTCTATTTATAAGTGTTCTACCTGCATGTATGTTTTCACAACAGAAGAGAACACCAAATGGCATTATATATGATTATGAGCCACCATGTGGTTGCTGGGAATTAAACTCAGGACCCTTGGAAGAATAGCCAATGCTCTTAACCACTGAGCCATCTCTCAAGCCCACAAATGCTACTCTTAACAGTAGTCTTAGATGTTTCTCTTTGAGTGAATGGTGGTGAATGCAGTGACAAAGAGCTGCTTAAGATGTTGAAAAATACCTGAAAGTTCAGTGCTCAGCCCTCAACAGGACATTCACACTATTCCTCTCTAAGGCCGGGGGCAACACTGAAGAAAAAGTAGAAAGAATGTAAGAACTGAAGGACAAGGAGAAGGACTGGGAAATGCTGTCATTTGGGTATTGCTGTCACAAATTCACGGAAACTATTCACTACACACTAGTCATGAGAAAGTCTGGGCCTGGCATCAGTCAATCACAGATGACTTCATGCTGACTTTGATAAACTCTGATTCCCAATGTGCCAGTTTTTTCTTTTGTTGTCTTGTTGCTTAGTGTATGCTGACTCTAGAGCCACTGTGTAGTCTAGAATATCATCGAACTCAGAATATGTCTGCCTTACCTTCTTGAATGCTGGGATTATAGGCATGAGCCACTACACCTGGCCATATGAAGAGATTTCTCACTGTAGACATTATCATGGTTTGTTAATTCAACAGATTACTATAATAATGTATTTGAGGAGATTTTGTTTATTATTATTATTATTATTTACTTTTGCTCTCTTCTCATTGCTATTTTGTCTATGAATGTCTGGGTTTATATCCTTACATTATTTCAACATGCAAAAAATCTTTGGGAATGCAAGGGGTAGTTAATCACCTTATTATCTGTTTTTTTAATGAATAAAATTAGGCCCTGAAGATTTCAGCTCCTTTTTGTCTCACATCTCAATGGCCTGGTGCAGATTTATACATTTCATGGAAAAATTATGTACCATCCTTCAATCATGTTGCATTTGCCTTATTGAATAAAATGCTAAGGAACGTTAAAATAAAACCAAGTTTTTGTACATGTGAAAAAATTCTAATACTTTTAGGCAGAGCAATATTATACTTACATGTAATCTCATGTTTTCAGTTGCATAATACATGCAGCAGGATAAAAATACTGAGCAGAAAAATCTAATGTCTTACTTACTCTCCTTTGCTCTGATAGAGCACGAGTAACAGCAACCTGAAGAGGAAGGGTTCATTTGGCTTACATGTCCTGATCACAGCCCATTATGGAGGGGAGTCAGAGCAAGAACTCAAGACAGAAACCTAGAAGCAGGAACTGAAGCAGAGACTATGAAGGAATGCTGCTTACAGACTTGCTCAACCTGATTTTTTATAACTCTAGGATGATGAGTTCATGCACTGTCCTCAGTATGCTGGGCCCACCCATACTAATTGTTGAGGTTTCCTCATCTCAGATAGCTCTATAATGGGTCAAATTGAAGGAACTGTTTTCAGAACAATGGGTGTTTGCCTGCTCATAGCTTTTAACAAAGAAATTGAGAATTGTTTTCAAAATCCTTAATTTTTTAAACTGATTTTAAAGGAGTTTTTTTTCCTAATTAGAAATTTAGCAACCAGTTTTTATCTGTCAACATGAAACAGTGCTAATTCTTAATCACTTTGTAGCTATTAGAAACAAGTAAGAGGGATTTAATTTCACAGAGTCTCCTACACTTCAGGAATACCAATAAGTGAAATGTTTGTATGTATATTAGTTTGATTTAATTATTGGCATACTAATCCGAACTTATATGTTGAAAATATTAATTTTCTCCTTAATAACAAATATGTTCAACTTATGGCCTAAGTCTTTTATCATGATGTGCAAATCTCTTCTGCAGTTCCTCTTTAGATATTCTCCTGAACTGGGATGGAAGAGTTGGCTCAGTGGTTAAGAGCACTTGCTGCTCCTGTGGAAGACATGAGTTCAGTTATCAGAAACAGCATTGGGTAGCTTAGAACTTATAATAATTCCAGGTCTTGGAGATCCAGTACCCTCTGATCCATGCACACACATACACACACACACACACACACACACCCAGAAAGAGAGAGAGAGAGATAAAATATTTTTAACAAAGAAGATTTCTTTATTTTCTATGATATCTTATAAAAATAAAAACTTAATTTCTTTTTGTTTCTGGGACACAGTCTCATTACATAGACATGCCTGTTTGGAATTTGCTACGTGGACCAAACTGGCATTGAATTTATAGAGTTGCTTCTATCTCTACCTCCTGAGTACTGTGATTAAAGATATGCTTCATCGTATATAGCTTTTTCCTTCTGTTTTTTTTTTTTTACTTTTTACATGCCTTTCAAACAGGAAGAAAAGAAGTACAGTTGCTGTGACTGTGATCTCATTACT
Organism: Pachyuromys duprasi; assembly: GCA_028658305.1. Taxonomy (NCBI): domain Eukaryota; kingdom Metazoa; phylum Chordata; class Mammalia; order Rodentia; family Muridae; genus Pachyuromys; species Pachyuromys duprasi. The sequence goes on from JAQQSO010007983.1 coordinate 5,710, forward strand.
TCCCATTGTTAATTTCTGAGCCCAGTAACTACAGATAACCTTATTACCAGTATTTACTGGTCAGAAATAATATTGGAAGAAGAAAAGTGACTCCTGTATAGCATTTCATTTTTCTAATTATCATTATTATTAATTTGTAGGTGTGCATGCACTTTTCTATGTAATATGTGTGTGTGAGCATTGGGTGTCATAGATGATTGTGTGGAATTCAGATGATAACATCATGGAATTGCTTCTTAATTTTCTGGCCTTAAATTTTTCTAAACCTACTCCAAATAAATATTTTTAAAAGCAATTCTAGTGCCATTTTGAGAAGCAGATATGCATACTTGAAGATTATACAATACATGGATGTATTCTGATATAATTTTTCTGTTCTCACTGTTATTGTCAGTGTGTCTGATTTCATGTCAATAAATACATACTGACTATCTAAAGCATGCCCATATTGATAATGAATATGTTCAAAGTTGCTGTCTTCAGATCTATAACACAATTAAAGTTGTCTTACAACTGGAATCAGCCCAGCATTGTCTTACTGATGAGCATGGCTATCTCAGAGTATAAAATATACAATGGCCAATTTCTCTGAGTTCTTACTGGGTTCATAAAATTGGGAATGTGCTGAGCTTGTGAAACAGGTAACCAAAGTAAGAAACTAATTTGATTTTTAACTCCAGCTGCCTATTATGTGACACTAACAAAGGGAATTTCCATTCTCTTCTGTGAGATGAACAACAACCGAGAGAAGCAGAAGGTGGAAAAGTTATAGTGCTTTTTTTTTTTTTGCTTGTGAAAAAAAGCATCACCAAGATTGGTATGAGCTGTTTCCATGATGGATTTGAGAAAACGGTTTATTTTTCCTTCTGGCTTCATTGAAAATCCACTCTATGCACTTAGGTGCTGCATCACCTTAATCTTTGCAAAGAAGTTATGTCTGTGAGGTGAGGTGTATGTTGAGCAAATCCTAATGAAAAGGGAGCTCACTAAAGAATGCGGAAGGATCGAGAGTCATTTGAACTTTATTTTGTTTCTTGCTAATATGTACTGTGTACATAGCTGAGAAAAATGTGTACATATTCGTAGACACACATGTATGAAGATGTAATTTACCTTTTTTAAAGGCTTCCTTACCACACTTACACAGCTCAGTTCAACTCATCTCGTAGTCAGTCACACTCAAGTTTTCATGATTTAACATCAGCTTCCCATGGCAGTGTACACTATGTCTTCACACTCACAAGTCAAGTTACACAAATATTTGGTCTTTTTCTTTTGGCTTATTTAAAAAAAAAGTAGAACTGTTCCATTATTATACAGAAAGATATTTTGTGGACAAAGTTTACATAGTTAATTCTGAGAACTGGATATGCCGTTACCATGGAAAGGAAATTCAAAAACAACTATACTATATGTCAATGAGTCAGTTACATGCTCAGTTTACATACTAAAAATGTATATAAACAAATGATTTTGATTCACTTCCTGTCATAATAGACCAGTTATGTTTATATTAGGCAAGGAACATGTGGTGTTAGTTACTTTTTTGTTTTGGTGACAGAATATCCTTATAAAGTAACTTTTAGGGGAAAAGTTTTACTTTGTGTTCTGGAAAGAGGAAATATAGCTTGTTGTGATGGGAAAGTCACAGCATCAGAAGCATGAGGCCAACCTGGCAGTCAGGGAGTTAGTAAGCAGAGAGAGGATGAACAGAAAATTGTATGATGCTAAAATCCCTCAAAGCCTATCCCCAGGGGTGCCATGCTAAAATCCCACAAAGCTCAAACCCATTGCTGCATTTTTATCAAGCAATGATCCACCTCTGAAAGGTTCTATAGTCTTCCCAAATAACAGAACCAGCTGGAAACCTGGTAGACAATTAGAGACATTTCATCCCCAAAACACAAAATATGTAGATGAATACGGTTAAACAATTGAAGATACATTAAAATTATTATAAAGTTAGTACCTTAGTTTGGTTAATATTGCTGTGATAAACGCTATAATAAAAAGCAACTTGGAAACTGGGCAAGATGGCTCACCCCATTAATCCTAGAACCCAGGAAGGAGATGGAGGTAGAACTCTATGATTTCAAAGATAGCCTCTTTCCAAGCTTTGCATCGAAACATCAACATTAGATTCTGTACCAAAAATGAAACAAACTAAAAACAACAAAAAATAAACCAAAACAATAATAGCTAATTGATGAAAAAGGGGTGTATTTTATTTTAAAACTTATAGTGAATTACTTGGAGATGTCAGGGTAGGAACTAAATGTATGAACCAGAGGCAAGAACTGAAGCAGAGACGAAGGAGGAATATTGCTTTTATATATGATTCATACCACCTTTCCTAAAGTCCCTACTCTTATGGAGCTGTGCCCTACCACATCAAACATCAATGAAGAGAATGTCCACAGATTTGCCTGTGGGGCCAATCTGATGGAAAAATTTTCTCAGTAATGTCTTCTCCTTAGATTACTGTAGCTGTGCCAATTGACAAAAACTAACCAGCACAGATGGTTTGAGTCAAAAATATTCAGTATTTACCCTTTAAATTTATTGACATCCTAAAAGCACAAAGAAAAATTATTTTTGTCATCTCACTGAAGAAACATTTTCTCTGCCAGAACCATCAATACACAGAGATATTCACACACCTTTATTCGAACATTAAAACATTTTGCTGTTAACACAACCACCATAGATCTATATTACACAAGATTAGGATTGTACTGGCCATTTTAAACTAGGCAAAAATGTTTGTGACTATTTGAGGCATTAACATACCTGTGTTTTCATGTAAATCTTCAAACTCTGGCTAAGTCTAATTTTGTTCAAAGGAAAAAAATAAAATAAAATGGTTACAGTTTGCGGGTTGCTTTTGTTTGCTTAATTCTGTATTCACTTGCTAGGTAAACAGGTATTGGTATGGAAAGAGGTGTAATGGGTACTGTTGCAGACACCAAGAAGAGAGCAGCACTGAGGAAAACAGAAGCAGCTCTAATGCCCTTACAACTACAGGCTGCTTAAGAGCCAGAACAAAGTAAAAGAAATAAAGTACTAAGCAAACAAGTATCAAATAGTTTTATGTTAAGAATGAAATTCAGTTGGGTGTTGTGTGCTCTGTATGAATCAATGAAAATGCTGAAAATGCCCTGAGGCAGAAAACAGTCCATGCTGTTGTTTGAAGAGAAAGAAAGCTGTGGCAGGGCACATGAGGAGGGAAAGAAAGAGGGGTCTTGATGTAGTCAGAGCAGGAGGGTGTCAGATGTGCTGAGGTTGTAGAGGCAAATAAAAGAGAGTTGGAGAGACATCTGAAATCCTATTTGGGATTTCCATGTGTCAAAGTGGCATCATTAGATTCACAATTTAGGTAAGTTCAGTCAGTTTGCTATGTGAAAAATTCATCATAGGGAAATTATGCAAACTAATTAGGAAATCTCCACAGAATTCCAGACAATACCTGACTTGGCAAAGTCAAGCTGGAGTAAGGATAGAGAGAAATGTGTAGATTCAGGATATACAGAACTATGCATTAAGTTCTAAAGTGAGTAGGAGCGTTAAGCATTGAGTCTGATATCAGCACAATGAGACATCAGGGCCACATATTCTTATCAATGCTGCTCGTGAGGACACTAGGCACAAGGTGTTCTCTCACAGGGCAGCTTAGAGGAACACTGAAGACAGCTCATCCAAGGTTGGAATAACATCTTATACCTGTGTCTCAGTTCTCTTGTGTGAAATGGAGGCTACAGATATTATGTAATGAGAGTGCTATAGTTCAGTTGGTAGACTGCCTGAGAAGCACAGATCCCTGGGTTCTGCCTCAAGCACCACATAAAGCTGCATGTGGTGGCATACATCTGATCTTAGCATGCAGGAATAGGGGAAGGAAAATCAGAAGATTAAGATCATCCTTGCTACATTAGCTACTTTTCTGGTTCCATGAAAAAATAACATGACTTCACGCAACTTATAAAAGAAATAGTTTGTTTTGACTTATGGTTTTAGAGGGTAACAATCCATCATAGTGGAGACACATGTCAGCAGACAATAGGTAGCAAACAGCAGATATATCAGTAGGAACATGAACTTGACAGCTCTCATCTTCAAGTATAAAAGGGAAAGTAGAGAGGAAACTGAACTTGGTACAGGGCTTTTAATCTCGAAGTTGGTCCACAGTGATGTACTTTTTCTAGGAAGCTGCTAACACTTAAATATCCTCAAACAGCAGCACCAGTTATAGACCAAGTGTTCCGATGCCAGAGACTATGTGGTTATATTTCATTTAACCACCATACCACCATATATGCCTTCATAGGCATTTTGAGAATAGTTTTGAGACGCTATTTCAAAAGATATTAAAACAAATAATGCATACAAGTAGTGACAAGGTTATAAAATGTACAAAGTTAAGGACATTTGCTCAACCATGTTCGTGGCTGCTTTATTTGTAATAGCCAGAACCTGGAAACAACCCAGATGTCCATCAGTTGAGGAATGGATACAGAAATTGTGGTACTTTTACACAATGGAATACTACTCAGCAATTAAAAA
>JAQQSO010007984.1:0-10268 GCA_028658305.1 Pachyuromys duprasi
TCGGTTTGGGAGAAGTTGGGTGATGCAATGAATATGATAAAAATATGTTGAATTAAATTCTCCAAATATTAATAAAAATACTATTTTAAACTAGAATTTAAAAAAGAGAAACAAATAAATCATGGGTGTTATGGCTCCTCTCTACATAATTATTTCTCTACAAACTAAAGGAAGCAACACTAGATCTTTTTACAGATGTTCACAGGATCTTCAATAATCAAAACAAAGCACAACAATAATAAAAACTTAAAGCCATCCTACTGGCATATGTCTAAAATCAACATTTTTGAGATACCTAAAATCAACATGGAGATGGAGAATGTGGAGTTCAAGGTCCATCTCAGCTACTTGAGACATTATTACAGGGCAAACATATGACTACATGCTTCCTCTGTTTAAAAACATCAGAAGTATCTTAATGAAAGAGTGAAGTCTGTAGCCCCAGTTTCTTCCCTTCCCACTACAAGAAACATTATGCATCCGGTTGTTTGAACATTTACATTCGCAGTACATAATATTCATTGAATGAAGGGTACTTGATATTTTACAAGTGTACAAGAGTCACTTCATACCATAAGTTTCTCCCTCAATGACAGCTGACATTTTAGGAACCCCATCAAATATGCAATGATATAAAATTACATGTATTATTATCCACTAGACTGTGAACTTTCCAAGAGGAGGAGCTTATCTTTATATCTTTAGTATTACGTAACACAGGATATTAAACATACCAGTAATTACAAAAAAAAAAACGGTAATAATAAAAATAACCTTACTGGGAACTTACTATCTACTAGGATTTCCATCCTAAGACTTGTAAGTGATTGACTCAATCCTCATAACGATCTCATAAAAGATGTACTATTTATATACATTTACAAATGAGAGCTTATATGCTGAATAACACCAAGCTAAAATCCACCTAAGTATGTTTGAGAAAAATGAAGCAATCCAGGTCATAAGCAACGTTCTTCCTTTTTTGTTGTTGTTGTTGTCGTTTCTGTTATTTCTTTTTTTTTAATGGATGACTTTTTAAATTTTTTTTTATTAATTACAATTTATTCACTTTGTATTCCCTCTGTACCTCCCTCCCTCCTCCCCTCCCAATCCCACCTTCCCTCCCTCTTCTCCACCTGTGCCCCTCCTCGAGTAAACTGATAGGGGAGGTCCCCCTCCCCTTCCTTCTGATCCTAGTCTATCAGGTCTCATCAGGAGTGGCTGCATTGTCTTCCTCTGTGGCCTGGTAAGGCTGCTCCCCCCTCAGGGGGAGGTGATTAAAGAGCAGGCCAATCAGTTCTTGTCAGAGAAAATACCTGTCCCCATTACTATGGAACCCACTTGGACACTGAACTGCCATGGGCTACCTCTATGCAGGGGTTCCAGGCCATCTCCACGAGTGTCCTTGGCTGGAATACCAGTCTCAGAAAAGACCCCTGTGCCCAGACATTTTGGATCTGTTGCTCTCCTTGTGGAGCTCCTGTCCTCTCCAGGTCTTACTATCTCCCACTTCTTTCATAAGATTCCCTGCACTCTGCCCAAAGTTTGGCTATGAGTCTCAGCATCTGCCTTGATACCCTGCTGGGTGGAGTCTTTCAGAGGCCTTCTGTGGTAGGTTCCTGTCCTGTTTCCTGTTTTCTCCCTCCTCTGATGTCCATCCTCTTTGCCTTTCTGAATGGGGATTGAGCATCTTAACCAGAGTCCTCCTTCTTAATTAGTTTCCTTAGGTGTACAGATTTTAGTATGTTTGCCCTCTATTTTATGTCTAGTATCCACTTATGAGGGAGTATATACCTTGTGTGTCTTTTTGCTTCTGGGTTACCTCACTCAGGATGATCTTTTCTAATTCCCACTATTTACCTTCACATTTCATGATTGAAAAATGGATGATTTCAAAAATATTATTATTTTTTATATCACAACCATAGCTTCCCCTCCCTGTTTTCCTTCCAGTTCCTCACATCCCCTCTGCCTCTCCATCTACTCTGCCTCTGTTTCTCTTCAGAAAAGGACAAGCCTCAGAGGGATATCAAGCAAACATGGCATATCAAGTTGCAGTAAGACTAGCCACCTCCACTCTTATTAAGGTTGGACAACCAGTAGGAGGCAAGGGGTCCAAAAGGCTGGCAAAAAAAGCAACATTTTTAACCTCTAAAGGGTATGCTTTACTGTTTGTAGTACATGTATGAACATTTTCAAGGAAAGTATCTGTTCATTTGGCTTTGTTCTAAACATATATTGGGCCTTAGAAATGTAGTCTTCTTCTCTAACAGAAATTTTTGCTTTCCTCAACATAGTAATTTGAAGGGCAGTAACTTTGAACTATGATACAGTGACCCAAGAAAGGGTTGTCTTATGCTTCTGTGGCTTACAGTCCATAAAGGCAAACAACTCTAAGATTACACAAAACTGTCCCTGGAGAAAAAAATAAGGTCTCTGTAGCAATTTTTTCTGGTTTTTTGAGACAGGACTTCTCTGTGCAACCCTGGCTGTTCTGAAACTCACGGTAGAAATCTGCTTGCTCTGCCTCCCAAGTGCTGAGAATAATAAAGTTATATATACCACTGCCTGGCAGTAGAAATTTTTATAGAGCTCAAAGGGGTCACATGACAAAATAGCATAGATCAGGAGAGGTTTTAGGTATGAGATGTTATTTGGAAAGAATATAAATTTGGGGGATTTAAGAATTAAGTAACCTTGGGAGGAGGACAACATTGGACACTTCAAAGAAAGGAAACTCTTAAGTGACAGTGGAGGCAAATGATTTGTTTGAGAAATCAGTATAGAAGACCCATGAACTCAAAGAGCATGGGCCAAGAAATCTTATGAGAGAAATAATTTGGCTCCCTTCCATTCATTTATATATTTAGTATATGAAATATTTTATGGCTATGATAGGAAGATAAAGAAGCTACAGAAAAGAAGTTAATATCATTTCTACGTGAAAGCACCTTGTAACCATGAGAGAATCTGATGTGATAAGACACAGAAAAGGATGGTATAATATACTGTCTGAGATCTACCAGCTCTGCTCCCAGAGCTGTCATCAGTCATTCCTAGAAATGACAGGGGAGATCAGTCTTCTTTTCAAAGTTCCCCTTTGGTGCTCTATCTCTTCATTTATTTTTTTTGTCCTTATCCTGTATGTGTATGTGATGTATCTGCATGCATGCACAAGCCGTAGCACATGTATGGAAATCAGTGGACGACACTGTAGAGTGGTTTCTCTGCCTCTATCTTTACATTGGCTCCGAGAATCAAACTCAGGTTGCCAGGCTTATGTGGAAAATGCTTTTTATCTGCTGAGCCACCCCACTAGTTCCTATGACTCTATTTTTTAAATTTTCTTTTGTATGATTTTAAAATTTAATTTCTTTTTTATTAATTATAGTATATTCGTGTTGTATCCAAGATCTACCTGCCTCCCTCATACCCTACTAATCCCACCCTCCTGCCATCATCTCCTCCCATGCCCCTCTCCAAGTCCACTGATAAGGAAGTTCCTCCTCCCGTTTCCCTCTTACCCTAATCTATCAGGTCTCATCAGGACTGGCTGCATTGTCTTCCTCTGTGGCCTGTTAAGGCTGCTCCCCCTTCAGGGGAAGGTGATCAGAGAGCCAGCCACTGAGTTCATGTCAGAGACAGTCCTTGTTCCCCTGACTAGAGTACCTGCTTGGAGACTGACATGCCATGGGCTACATCTGTGCAGGGATTCTAGATTATCTCTATGCACGGTCCTTGGTTGGAGCATCAGTCTCAGAAAAGACCCCTGAGCCAAGATTTGTTGGTTCTGTTGTTCTCCTTGTGGAGCTCTTGCCCCCTCCAGGTCTTTCTATCTTCCCCTTCTTTCATAAGATTCCCTGCACTCTACCCAAAGTTTGGCTATGGGTCTCAGCATCTGCTTTGACAACATGCTGGGTAGAGTCTTACACAGGCCCTCTGTGGTAGGCTCCTGTCCTGTTCCCTGTTTTCTCCTTCTTTCCATGTCCATCCCCTTTGCATTTCTTAATGAGGATTGAGCATCTTACCTAGGGTCCTTCTTGCTTAGTTTCTTTAAGTGTACAGATTTTAGTATGTTTATCCTAGATTATATGGGTAACATCCACTTATAAGTGAGCATACACCATGTGTGTATTTTTGCTTCTGGGATACCTCACTCAGAATGATCTTTTCTAGTTCCCACCATTTGCCTACAGATTTCATGATTTCCTTGTTTTTAATTGTTGAGTAGTATTCCATGGTGCAAATGTACCACAATTTCTTTATTCATTCCTCCATTGAGGTGCATCTGGGTTGTTTCCAGGTTCTGGGTATTACGAATAAGGTTGCTACAAACATAGTTGAGGCAAATGTACTTGTTGTATCCTTGCACATATTTTGTATATATCCCTAGGAGTGGTATAGCTGGATTTTTAATTAAATTTTTATTATATATGTATATTAATTACAGTTCATTCATTTTTGTATCCCAGCTATAGCGCCCTCCTTAAATCCCTCCCCATCCCACTCTCCCTCCTTCATCTCCTCTCATGTCCCTATCCAAGTCCACGGATAGGGGAGGTCCTCCTTCCATCTGACACTAGCTTATGAGGTCTCACCAGGATTGGTTGCATTGTCCTCTGCTGTGGCCTGGCAAGGCTGCTCCCCGCTCAGGAGCAGATGGTCAAAAAGTCAGCCACTAAGTTCATGTCAGAGACAGTTCTTGTTCTCCTTACTTGGGTACCCACTTGAACACTGAGCTGCCATGGGCTACATCTGTGCAGGGGTTCTTGGTTATCTCCATGCATGGTCCTTGGTTGGAGTATCAGTCTCAGATTTTTGGTTCTATTGCTCTCCCTGTGGAGCTCCTGTCTCTCCAGGGCTTATTATATCCTCCTTTCCTAAGATTCATTGCACTCTGCCCAAAGTTTGCTTATGAGTCTCAGCATCTGCTTTGATATGTTGCTGGGTAGAGTCTTTCAGAGGCCCTCTGTGGTAGGCTTCCATCCTGCTTCCTGTTCTCTCCTTCCTCCAATATCCATCTCGTCTATCTTTTAGAGTGAGGATTGATTCTCCTACCCATGGTACTTATTCTTGCTCATCTTCTTTAGATGTACAGATTTTAGTATGTTTATCCTATTTTATATGTCTAATATCCACTTATAAGTGAGTATATAGCATGTGAGTCTTTCTGATTCTGAGGTACTTCACTCAGGATGACCTTTTCTAGATCACACCATTTGCTGGCAAATTTCATGATTTCCTTGTTTTGTTCTGTTTTTTCTTGTTTTCTATTTTTTTAATTTTTATTTTTTATCATTAATTACATTTTATTCACTCTGTATCCCAGGTGAATCCCACTCCTTCATTCCCTCCCAATCTCGCCCTCCCTCCCTCATCTACTCCCTGTCCCTTTCCAAGTCCACTGATAGGGAAGGACCTCCTACACTTTTATCTGGCCCTGGTTTATCAGGTATCTTCAAGAATGGCTACAAAGTACTCTGTGGCTAGGAGGGCTGCTCCTCCCTTGCTGGGTGGGGAGGTCAGAGAGTCCGCCATTGAGTTCATGTCAGGAATAGTCCCTATTTCCCTTACTAGGGTACCCATTTGAATACTGAGCTACCATGGACTACAGGCAAGCAGAGGTTCTAGGTTATATCCACCCATGGTCCTTGGTTGGAGAAACAGTTTCGTATAGGACCCCTGTTCCCAGATATATTTGGTCCTTGTGGAGCTTCTATCCTCTCCAGATCATATTAACTCCCCCTTCTTTCGTATGATTCCCTGCCATCTGCCGAAGATTTGGTTATGAGTCTCAGTTTCTGCTTTGATACCCTGCTAGGTAGAATCTTTCAGGAACCCTCTGTGGTAGGACCCTGTCCTGTTATTTGTTTTCCCCTACATCCCATTTGTCTTTCTAAGTAATATGATTTCCTTGTTTTTAATTGCTGAGTAGTATTCCATTGTGTAAATGTACCACAATTTCTGTATCCATTCCTCAGTTGAGGGGCATCTGGGTTGTTTCCAGGTTCTGGTTATTATGAATAAAGCTGCTGTGAACATGGTTGAGCAAATGTCCTTGTGTACTTGAGCATATTTTGGATATATGCCCAGGAGTGGTATAGTTGGATCTTGAGGAAGGGCTATTCCTAATTGTCTGAGAAAGCACCAGATTGGTTTCCAAAGTGCTTGTACAAGTTTACGTTCCCACCAGAAATGGAAGAGGGTTCCCTTCCAAAGTGGTTGTAGAAGTTTACATTCCCACTAGCAATGGAGGAAGGTTCTCCTTTCTCCACATCCTCTCCAGCATGTATTGTCACTTGTCACTTGAGTTTTTGATCTTAGCCATTCTGCTGGGTGTGAGGTGGAATCTCAGTGTCATTTTGATCTGCATTTCCCTGATGACTAAGAACATTGAACATTTTTTAAGTGTTTCTCTGCCATTCGATATTCCTTCATTGAGAATTCTCTGTTTAGCTCTGTACCCCATTTTTAATTGGATTACTTGATTTGTTGCTTTTTAACTTCTTGAGTTCTTTAAACATTCTGGATATTAGCCCTCTGTAAAATATAGGGTTGATGAAGATCCTTTCCCCGTCTGTAGGCTGTCGTTTTGTTCTGATGACAGTGTCCTTTGCTTTACAACAGATTTTCAGTTTCATGAGGTCCCATTTATCGATTGTTGATCTTACAGCCTGTGCTGTTGGTGTTCTGTTCAAGAAGTTGTTTCCTGTGCCAATGAGTTCAAGGCTCTTCTTCTAACAGGTTTAGTGTGTCTGGCTTTATGTTGAGGTCTTTGATCCTCTTGGACTTTAGGTTTTTTGCAGGGCGATAAATATGGCTCTATTTGCATTTTTCTACATGTAGTCATCCTGCTAGACCAGTACCATTGGTTCAATATACTATCTTTTTTCCACTGCATGGGTATGGCATCTTTGTCAAATATCAAGTATCCATAGGAGTGTGGGTTTATTTCTAGGTCTTTTATTTGATTCCATTAATGCACCTTTCTGTTTCTATGCCAGTACCAAACAGTTTTTATTACAATTGCTCTGTAGTACAGCTTGAGATCAGGGATGGAGATACTTCAAGATGATCTGTTGTTGCTACTTTTGAGAGACAGCAGAATCATAGTTTTTAAGCTCCAGTTTGGGAAATCCCCTGGCTTTAAAATGAATTCCAAGAAAGAGAGCATATGTTTTCAGTTCTGGGCAGCAAATCTAGGGCCTCATGAATGCTGGATAAGAGATCTATGACCCTTCCAGGTCTTTCTATCTCCTCCTTCATTCATAAGATTCCCTGCACTCTGCCTACAGTTTGGCTATGAGTCTCAGCATATATTTCAATGCCCTACTGGGTAGAGTCTTTCAGAGGCCCTCTGTGGTAGGCTCCTGTCTTGTTCCTTGTTTTTTCCCCTCTTCTATTGTCTATCCCTTTTGCCTTTCTGAATGAAGTTTGAGCACCTTACCCAGGGTCCTCCTTCTTGCTTAGCTTCTTTAGGTGTACAGATTTTAGTATAATTATACTATATTATATATCTAATATCTACTTAGAAGTGAGTATATAACACATGTATCTTTCTGCTTCTGGGATACCTCACTCAGGATGATATTTTCTAGTCCCATCATTTGCCTGCAAATTTCATGGCTTCCTTTTTTTTAAATTTCTGAGTAAATAATTGATTGTGTAAATGTACCACAATTTCTGTATCCCTTCCTCAGTTGAGGGACATCAGAGTTATTTCCAGATTCTGGCTATTATGAATAAAGTTTCTATGAACATGGTTGAGCAAATGTCCTAGTTTACTTGAGCATCTTTTGGATATATGCCTAGGAGTGGTATAGCTGGATCTTGAAGCAGCACTATTCCTAATTGTCTGAGAAAGCACCAAATTGATTTCCAAAGTGGTTGTAAAAGTTTACATTCCCACCAGCAATGGAGGAGGGTCCCTCTTTTTCCACTTTCTCTCTAGCATGTGTTGTCACTTGAGTTCTTGATCTTAGCCATTTTGATTAGTGTAAGGTGAAAAGTCTCAAGGTCATTTTGATTTGCATTTCCCTGATGAGTAAGGATGTCAAGCATTTCTTTAAGTGTTTTTCCTCCATTCGATATTCCTCTGTTGAAAATTCTCTGTTTAGCTCTGTAGCCCATTTTTTTAATTGGATTACTTAATTTGTTGTTGCTTAACTTCTTGTGTTCTTTATATATTCTGGATATTAGCCCTTTGTCAGATATAGGGTTGGTGAAATCCTTTCCCAACCAGTAGGCTGTCATTTTGTTCTGACAACAGTGTCTTCTCCACAAGGAGAACAAAAGAACCAAAAAATCTGGACCTGGGGGTCTTTTCTGAGAGTGATACTCCAACCTAGTACCATTCATAGAGATAACCTAGACCCCCTGCACAGAGGTAGCCCATGGTAGCTCAGTCTCTAAATGGGCTCCCTAATAAGGGAAGTAGGGACTGTCTCTGACATGAACTGATCGGCCTGCTCTTTGATCACCTCCTGCTGAGTGGGAGCAGCCTTATGAGGCCACAGAGAAAGACTATGAAAGACAGTCCTGATGAGACCTGATAGACCAAGGTCAGATGAAAGAGGAGGAGGAGATGTTCCACTATCAGTGGACTGGGAAAGGTTATGGGAGGAGATGAGGGAGGGAGGGTGGGATTGGGAGGGGATGAGGGTGGGGCTACAGTTGGGACACAAAGTGAATAAATTGTAATAAATAAAAAATTATATTAAAAAATAAAAAAGAACTAGGAAAAAAAGAGATCTAGGAATCAGCTATGCCCCCAGCCTCTGTCAAATACAGGTATTATTAGCCCATGAAGGCTATTGGTGCCACAAATTTTTCATTATCCCCAGCTCATGGAAATCTAAGGTAAAGATGTTACATAGAACACAGGAATATTCTTTCAAAATATTTAAGTACATGTTCTCAGTGTGTCAGGAAATAAACACATTTCCATTCAAAATTTCAATAACTTACTTATTACACTAAGTGACAGTACTTCATGATTTTTTTTTCTTCATCCACTAGAATTTCTGTGAAATTCTTGAGCAAATTTCACAGAAAATGGCTACATAGGAACACAGCAGAACATCTCTGACTATGGGTAGAAGTTACAGCTACATTCTTTTGCAGTTGGATATCAAGTTTCTTGAGAATACTTGTTTAAAAGTTTGTCCTTTCCCCCACTGAATGGTCTTGGTACCTCTCTCATTAATCATATATGTGATAATTTATTTCTGGGATGTCTAGTCTGTACTATTGGGTTTTGTATTTATTTGTTGAGGGTTATCACATATTTGTCAAAAAAATTTCATTGGGAAACTTGAGTCCTTCAGCTTTGTTTTACTATAACTGCTTTTTACATTGCTTAAAAAGAGTCAAAAGTAAAGAACATACAGCATTGCCATTGTTATGAATAGGATATGTAAGTGAATAGAGAGTTATGATAAGGAAACTAGTACAGGGTGATACACACACATACACACATACAGGGATCATCGATTAGAGAGAAAAATGCCTATTTTCTGTCAAGTATTCAATTACACACTGAAAGGAAACTCTGGGAAGTAGCTATTATATATTACGCTCCCACGTTTTTTTTTTAAACTGGGAAACACCTTGAGGTTTAAAGATCTCAATCCAATGATCCACTTTGTTCAGCTAGTATGTGACAGCATAATTTATGTCATGAAATTCAATGGCCTATCACTTGATTCGTTACTAATTAAAGTATTTGAATAAATGTACCAAACAGGATCTAATCAAAGGAAATATATTACATTACCTGGTTCACCAAAGAAATTATGTCGAGCAGTATCCAAGATGGCTGCCACGAGAGAACACTGTGTCTGAGGAGTAGGACAGCAGAAACAAAGCAGCGACCAGGAGACTGAACTCTGGGACCTAAAACGCCAGCATTGTGAGTGCCAGGTGAGCGGAACTCCTACGGTGAGAAAATCAAGTGGGAAAATCCTAGGGACACCCAGTTATTACCTGGAAAAATTTCCCGGTGACCAGTGGCGCACAGCTCTGATCTGAACAAGCAGCCGCGGTGGGTGCCTGCACCCGCGATTATAGACTGGATCACACAGTCTCGCGGGCAGTCTCAGGAGGAACCAGGTGCCGTTTTCACTGAACTGCACCCTGGGAGCTCACACTGCACCCGGGTTCTGCTTCAACCCACGGGTGTGCTGCAGGCTCAGACTGATCATCAGAACCACCCCAGACTGGGTGGATTGGGGGACCGTTTTGACCAGTCCACACACAGCAGGGGCGCC
>JAQQSO010007985.1:0-10268 GCA_028658305.1 Pachyuromys duprasi
AAAGAAAAACATGCCTGTAAACATACAAGATGTATAGAGAAATAGCAGTAGATTGGAACAGAAAGACCCCTTTCCACACAATAGATAAAATACTTAACAGAGAAAATATATTAAAAGCTGCAAAGAAATAAAGACCAACATATAAAAACAGACCTATTAGAATTATACCTGACATGTAAATGGAGTCTCTATGAGCCAGAAGAGCTTGAATGCATGTGCTGCAGACCTTATAAAACAACCAAGATTCTAACCAAGACTTCTTTACTCAGCAAGACCTTCAAACACCATAAATGAGGAAAAAAGATACTCCATGAGAAAGGCAAATTTGAACAATATGTATAGTCAAATGGAGCACTGAAGAAGATGCAAGCCAAAAAAAATCCACTAGCAAAACCAAATTAACACACACACACATACACACACACACACAAAACAAAACAAAACAAAACAAAAACAAAAACACACACCAATACCACCAACAAAGTAATAGGAATTAAAAATTGTTAGTCATCAATACCTCTTTTTTATTTTTATTTTTGAGGGTGCAGTGAGCTTTATTGATTGTATTCAAGAGAGTAGGGCTGCCTGGGCTCCTCCCGCTATTCTTATCGGCATTGTGTTTTTATAAAAATATCATGCCACTTCCATTTTCACATTAATTTTGGGACTTTTTAATTAAATCAAATTAAAATTTAAACATAGAAATCTTTCCTCAGCCTGCAGGCTGCTGTTTTATCCCGATGACAGGGTCCTTTGCTTTGCAGAAGGTTTTCCATTTCATGAGGTGCCATTTATTAATTGTTGATTTTAGAGCCTGTAGTGTTAGTGTTTTTCTCAGGAAGTTGTCTCCTGTGTCAATGAGTGCAAGGCTCTCTCCATTTTTTCTTCTAATAGATTTAGTTTCTGATTTTACGTTGAGGTATTTGATCCACTTGAACTTTAAAGTTATTCAAGGTGATAAATACCCACCTGGGTTTGAAGGAGATACTAAGACTCATAGCCAGACTTTGAGCAGAGTGCCAGAATCTTTGTGGAAGAAGAGGGAGATAGAAAGACCTGGAGGGGCAGGGGCAGGAACTCCACAAGGAGAAAAACAGAGCCAAAATACCTGTGCCCAGGGGGACCTGCAAAGGCTGATACTCCAACTAAGGGCCATGCATGGAGAGGACCTAGACCCCCTGTTCAAAGGAAGCCCATTGGAGGTTCAGTTTCCAGATGGGTTCTGTAGTAAGGGGGACAGGGGCTGTCTCTGACATGAACTCAGGGGCTGGTTCTTTGATCACCTCCTTCTGTAGCTTCCAGTCTTGCCAGGCCATAGAGGAAGATGATGCAGCCAGACCTTATGAGACCTGATAAGCTAGGGTCATATAGAAGGGGAAGAGGTCTTCCCCTATCAGGGACTAGGGAAAGGGCATAGGGGGAGAAGAGGGAAAGTGGGAGGAGAGGAGGGAGAGGGTTGCAGAGGGGATACAAAGTGAATAAATTGTAATAAATAAATATAAAAATAAAATTCAATTAAATATATGGAAATCAAAATTTTCTTGAGGTTCAGATATTGAAGTTATTTTTATTTCTTTATCAAAATTAAGGGACAAATAAATTAAATAGAGTATGATTGTCATTCTTTTTTCTGTTGCTTTTGTGGACCTGCTGGCATTGTTTATGTTGTATTTAATCACCTAACTTTGCCTATCAATGTGGTTGAAATTTTCTATTAAGGGGCAATAAATCTTCAGAGCCAAAGACAACTGCATAGGGCGTTATATTACTGTTTGTTTTTTCTTTATGCTTTAACCTTCATCTGAATTTAACCGCTATTTGTCACTGTGATTTTAGAGAACAGCATGTCAAATGTTCAAGTTTAATCACTATCCTGTCGACTCCAGATTATGTTTTTCATTTTCTGAGCAGTCCACTGCATACCTAGCAATCCTGCTTAGACACTTAAGGCCTCATTGTTTCAATGTCTTAAATTAACACTGCGCAGATCTGGAAGGAACAAACAAAAAGTGTACCCTGGAAAATAAAATTTGTTTCTTCCTCTTAGTATTTTTTTTTGTTTATTTCTAGATCATTTGGATTCTTCCATTGAGCATTAATTGATGCTTTTCTCCACCAAGAGTTTGGAAGTTCAGTACTGAGTCAGACATATTCCATTGAAAGTTTAGATCCATCTGCTGTTCTGATTTCTGCTTTGTAATCTTGGATAAGAAAAAAAAATCTGGGTTTCCAGTTTCCTGACTGAGGAGGCTTGCATGCAATGTCCATGATGAATAGTTCTGATATGGCGAAATGTAGAATCAGCTAGGAGAGGGTTTCAGTGAGGAACTGTCTACCTTAGATTGATCTGCGGGTAATTCTGCAACAAAATTTCTTACTTGGGTTGAGTTGGAAAGACACAGCTTAAATTTAGGCAGCATCATTTCACGGGGTAGGCCCTGAACTGAATGAAAGATCCTGAGCTGAGCAGCAGCAAGCTGCAGTCAGTCAGTCTCTCACTCTGCCTGTGGCTGTGATTGTCTGTTGTATACTTTTTGCTCCCTTGACCTTTCCATGATATCAGAGTGTACACTGAACTATCAGCCAAGTCAGCCCTTCTTGTGGTGAGCTGCTGTCCTCAGGGTGTTTTGTCATAGCAACATAAAACAAACTAAGACTGTATCTAGGCAGAAATGTGTCTTTTGTACACAAGTACGTTTTAGCCATAACATTGTCAAATAATAGGGATGCTGTATAAATGAGCAGGATATGCTCCAAGAGCAAACACTGAAAACTGGGAAATTGCCTCAAAGAAAAAACTGAAACCAGTTTAAGAAAATGAAGTGTGTTGGGAAATTCAAATCGATGGTTTCCATATTAAATTAGAAATTTCGGAGAACCAGAATGTAAGCTACACACTTCTGTCAACTCATGAAAGAAAGTCACCCAGCATTAAGGATGGCCATGGGCTCTGCTCACATACCTGTCACTTCCACAACTACTCTACACACACAGGGATTTCTACTGAAGGATCAGTACACTGACCTATTAAAGGGGAAAGGATGCTCTGTGTAACAAATAGCCTTGGGACTCTGGGTTTTCTCATGCTGGCTTTGGAATCTAATCCTCACAAAGCTCTCCAACTGTTTTTACTTTGCTGTCTTAGCTAATTTGTTTATATACAGAATTAATCTGGCATGGCTTCCTAATAAATCCATTAAAAGATCAAATATCAGTGACATTTATTAATTCAAAACAAGGCAATTTCATCTCTCTTGAAGTTCTCAGCAAAATGGGGAGATTAAATATCTATATTGGATGGATATTTTACATAGAATTTTACATAGAACAAACAGGAACTTAATCTTAACTGTCTTAACTGCAAACAAAATATAGGAACCTGCAGGATATGTTTTTCTTGTGTGGATCTCCCATTAAGTTACAACGTACATTTTTCTTGTTTTGGTTTTACAGGTAGAGAGACTAATCAAGCCGCATTATATCCATCCATTAAATTGTCAAAGACCAAGATTATTAATAAAATTGTTTTAAAAGTCCATTGCCCAAGTGGGTTCCATAGTAATGGGAACAGGGAGTGTCTCTGACATGAACTGATTGGACTGCTTTTTGATATCCTCCCCCTGAGGGGAGGAGCAGCCTTGCTGGGTCACAGAGGAAGACAATGCAGCCACTCCTGATGAGCCCTGATGGACTGGGATCCAAGGAGGAAGGACCTCCCCTGTCATGGTCTTGGGGAAGGACACAGGTGCAGAGGGGAGAGGAAGGGAGGGATTGCGACAAGAGGAGGGAGGGAACTACAGGGTTATATAAGGTGAATAAATGTAATTAATAAATAATTTAATTAAAAAGTCCATTGCCAATTTGAAAAAAAAAATTCTTAAAAAACACAGTAAGTAGGCAACACTGAGAAGTGTGTGTGCTCTTCTCTAACTACAGAGCTATGACTGCTGGTAAGTTTGTATCTCTTAGACAAACAGCCCCTTCTCTTTGGTGAAACCACTTCTCTTTATTATCTTTAATATCCTGCCCCTCAGGCACTAAGAATTTCTTATGGAATCATCCAGCCTTAGAGCATGTAATAAAAATGAGGAACCTCACCAGTAACGAACCTTGACATTCTTTCCTCATCTGTGCCTAATTTTCTTTGGCCATAGACGGCACACACCGTGGGGTGGGGTTGAGGTTCATAATAAGTCTTCTCATGCTTAAATCATCTTCAATGCTAGTGCCAGGACACATGCTGTTTCCCTGTTGAGCTCAGAGAGCCCATTCTTGCTGATGAGTAGAAAAAAGATCAGCTGTTCTCAAGCCACACTGTCCAAACCACACCTGTCTACCTTTACTCACTGGGACTTTGTAGTTTTGTTTTTGTTTCTTTTGAGCTTCTTTGGGCCAAAATTCAAACAGAACAAGTGGGAGAGGATAAGGAATGGCTCACTGGTTTTCCTTCATTTGCAATAACAACAAAAAAATGACATCAGTAACACTCCATTTATTCAAGATCATGCAACAATCAAAGACTGCACAGCAGAATCCCTAGCTCTCTCCCCTGAATACATTAATGTTAATAGTCTAAAGAACTGGGATAAATGGCTGTCTGGAGTGGCGTTTGTAGCCTGGATTCTCAGGCTGATTTGGTTAGGTGGAGCGTTGCAAATGTCTCTTTCTAGAGCCCTGTCCCCTCCATCATCTCACTGCTGTAATCACAGATATGTATCCAGGGATTCATTCATGACTGTTTTCCAGAATGAAATTAATTTGCCAGAGACTCGGTGAAGTGGCAGGTTTTTTTTTGGGGGGGGGGAAATAACATATTTTGCAATTTTGCCTCCTTCACAGACATACCTTCTGTGGTCTCATGATAGCGCATGTTAGAACAGATAGTGTGTGTGGAGACCAGAAGTTGATATTAGGCATCCAGCTGTGTCACTTGCTACTGTATGCTCTTGAGACAAGGTCTCTCATTGAACCTGGCACTAAGCTGGCAGCAAACAAGGCCAATGACCTTTTAGTCTGTGTCCTCACACTATCAAAGACCTTCACACATTCCTGGCTTTTCATACTGTTGCTAGGAATTTAAAGTCAAATCCTTATGTTGGCACAGCAAGTGCTTTTCCACATTGAGGCAAATTCCCACCTCTTCATAGTATCATTTTGTTAACATCTCTTTTTGTGTAAAGGAAAACTCAATGGAATATATCAGTGGCATAAAATATTTATTGGAGTAAAGCCACCATTTTCTATGGTAAAACATACAAGAGAGACAGACTCGGTGATGTCCTTACCACTCTTCTCCAGGTGTCCACAGTTCATGATGAGCCACACATTTTCAAGAAGACACACAGATAAAAGGCATTTAGCCACTATCAGCTTCATATTCCTTACCAGACATTCTCTATACTCGATTTTTGAATCAATGTTAATACTTCTGCACTTGCTCTCTATTAAAAAATATTTTTAAAGGTGTTTATTCCGGTGTTCATCAGAGCCCAGACTTAGTATTATATTTAATGAAATATCAACAATAGCTTTCTATTTGAACCTTATGCATGAGAAAACATTGGTGCCAGAGATATCTAAAAGGCCATAGAGAGCAATGTGTATCGTGTTCTTGTCCCTCATGCACCTCCCTTCAGCAAACTAATGTCAAGTTCTAATGTCTCAAGTGACAAAGTTCTGAAGGTCTCTAGTGGGTCACAATGCTTCCTTTTGAGAACTAAGCTTTATAAAGTCATAGATTGCTGTATCTCATAATGAAACATATATGTGTGCACTGAAATAAAAACAAAATATTGGTGGCAATATGTGGTGATGAAGGGCAACCCGGACCTGACTAAGCACTGAGCAATGACAGTATGAAGAGAGACTACATTAAATTTATTTGTTTTGAACTGATCATTTTGTTTGTACAAATGCTTGCCTCCAGCTCCTGTGAAATTCTCAGTTCTGTAAGCTTCTTTAAAACCCCATAAGTATCTGAGCTCAAGCCTTCAATGCCATCTCAAAGCCTAATAGTTTTCTTAGTGATCTCTTCCTTGTCAGCCGTTTTAAATTCTAATGCATCTACATACAGCTGACAAGTCATCGCTCTACATCTAAAGATTTTTTTAACACACTGTCTTAGGCGTCCAAAAGTTCCCTCATTACCTAGCCACTTCTCAGGAGCCCCTGTGTAATATAACTTTCTGGTTTCATGGGGTCTTGTTTTTAATTTTGTTCGCTTTTCCTGATGACCCACTTATCCTTTACTATCAGGATCAAATGCTATCATTTCTGCATAGACGGTATGACATTAACTTCTGCAATTTTGGCCCAGGCTGATCTCTGTTCCTTCTGATCATGTTCTGGAAGCAATTACACCGTTGGTGTTTCTCTCTGACATAGCTATAGTATATTGAATAATGTGCCCTTGACCTTCAGCACGAGTATAGTCATCACAACATATACCATGTTGTATAAAGTAATTCTACTAATTTCCCAGGTGCAGCTATTTCTTGAAAACTTTTTAGATGATTGCACTTTTGTTCAGATTTGTTACTAGGCTCTAGGCTCAAAAATTTTATTAAAGGGCACCAGATCAATTTCTCTGGAGGGATATGCCTTAAAATGCTAAAGATAAATTTAAAAATGTTTCTTTTAAAAATATTTTTAAATGTTTGTTCTTACTTTTATATTTATAAGTGTGTGTCTGTCTTTGTGAGTATATGCCACATGTGTGCAGATTCACAAAAAAAGCCAGAGGAAGGTATCAGATCCGTTGGAATTGGACTTGGAGGTAATGGAGATGCTCCATGTAGGTGCCAGGAACTAAAAAAAGCTTTGGTGTTCTGGAAGAACAGTAGGAAATTTTTCTTTACCCCTACATCATCTCCACAACCCTACAAACATAATTTCATTGGATCAAGAGACACTTTCAACAAATCCAAGCAATGTATATGTTAATAGTAAATTAAAAAGGAAAAAGAGATACCTTTTTTTTAATCTAAGAACATGAAAAGGGATTCCAGGTCATTGCTCCATCTCTGGAAACCTTATGCAGCCAGCTGTGGAAGACAGGTGAAATCTGTGTGTCAGCCCCCTACCTGCAGCAGTGGTGAGCTTATCCTGACTCCCTGAACCCTCCATCTACTGGAAGTAAGTCCTACCTACATTCCCGGAGGCCAGCAGTTCCCAAGGACCACCAGTTGAGACCCCATGAACCACAATTTCCAGCCTGCCATGTACTCCCACCAACCTAGGAGCTGAAAGACCCTACTTGTGACCTGTGTACCCCATTCTGCTCTCAGAGCCCAGATCCCTGGGGGCTCTCAGAAGCCACCTGGGGAAAACAGAAGCCTATGGCTCCCGGGAACCAACAGGCTGCGGGGCAAACACAACACAGGTGAGTTACACCTGTCCTTCTGCACCCTCCATCTACTGGAGCTCACATCAACATGCAAACCTGAAAGTGAGGGGTCACCAGCTAATAACAGAGACAGCCAGATTGCTAAAGATCAGCACAAGAAGAAAAATAAAAAGCACATGCAAATGCACACACATACACACACATTGCAGATGTATAACTTGAATAAAAACTGACAAATGTCCGATATTTTCTAATCTGGACATCAAACATTTTAACATGACTGAGAGTTCCATTTTGTACTTCTCTAATCAGTTCCCTTTGATATGGAACCTTCTATTTTCACCACTATTTATTTAAAGTTTTTATTATTATCATTTATTAAAATTTATTCAATTTGTATTTGTGTGTGGCCCCTCCCTTCTCTCCTCCCAACCCCACCCTCCTACTCCCTATTCCCCTCCCTTAATCCATTGATACAGAAGGTCCTCCTCTCTTTCCATATGACCCTAGCCTATCAGGTCTCATCAGGACTGTTTGCATTGTTTTCCTCTGTGGCCTGGCAAGGCTGCACTCCCCCCCACCCCCAGGAGTCAGTGATCAGAGAGCTTGCAATATTTTGATATCAATCAATACAGTTTTTTTTTACTTTAATTAAATATATAGTAAATCAGAAGCTAGATACAAAGGTGCTTGCTTCTTCCACTCATGTGCTAGTGAAAGCCATCCATATATTTTTCACAAATGTTTGCTAAACACCCATTTAAAAATATTCTCTCCTTATTGTATACTTGAGCCTCTTTTGGATATATGCCTAGGAGTGGTATAGCTGGGTCTTGAGGAAGCACTATTCCTAGTTGTCTGAGGAAGCACCAGATTGATTTCCAGAGTGGTTGTACAAATTTACATTCCCACCAGCAGTGGAGGAGGGTTCTCCTTTCTCCACATCCTCTCCAACATGAGTTGTCACTTGAGTTTTTGATCTTGATCTTAGCCATCCTGATGGGTATAAGGTGAAATCTCAGGGTTGTTTTGATTTGCATTTCCCTGATGAGTAAGGATGTTGAACATCTCTTTAAGTGTTTCTCTGAAATTCGATATTTGTCTATTGAGAATTCTCTGTTTAGCTCTGTACCATATTTTTAATTGGATTATTTGATTTGGTACTGTTTAATTTTTTGAGTTATTTATATATGCTGGATATTAGTCCTCTGTCAGATATCGGGTTGGTGAAGATCCTTTCCCAATCTCTAGGCATTTGTTTTGTTAAGACAACAGTGTCCTTTGCTTTGCAAAAGCTTTTCTGTTACATGAGGTCCCACTTATTGATTGCTGCTCTTAGAGCCTCTGTTATTGGTGTTCTGTTCAGGAAGTTGTCTTTTCCCCACTTTTTCTTCTAAGCTGTTTAGTGTGTCTGTAGAAATTTGCTCAACCATGTTTGTAGCAGCTTTATTTGTAATAGCCAGAAGCTGGAAACAACCCAGATGCCCCTCAACTGAGGAATGGATACAGAATTTGTGATACCTCTAAAGAGAGGAATATTACTCAGCAATAAAAACAAGGATTTCATGAGATTTGCAGGTAAATGGTGGGAACTGGAAAAGATCATCCTGAGTGAGCTATCCCTGAAGCAGAAAGACACACACGGTATATACTCACTCTTATAAACATATACTATAGGATGAACCTACTAAAATCTGTAGATCTAAAGAAACTAATCAAGAGGGAGGACTCTGGCTAAAATGCCCAATCTCTATCCAGAAAGACAAAGTGGATGGACATCGGAAAGAGGAGAGGGCAAGGAACGGGTCAGGAGCCTGCCACGGAGAGCCTCAGAAGGGCTCTGCCCTGCAGATTATCAAAGCAGATGCTGAGACTTATGGCCAACACTTGGACAGAGTGCAGGGAATCTTATGAGGGGAGTGGGAAATAGTGGGATCTGGAAAGGACAGGAGCTCCACAAGGGGAGCAGCAGAACCAAGTGGTCTGAGCACAGGGGTCCTTCCTGAGACTGATGGTCCAACCAGGTACCATGCATGGAGGTAGCCTAGGACCCCTGCACAGGTGTGTCCCATGGCAATTCAGTGTCCAAGTCGGTTCCATAGTAATAGGAACAAGGACTGTCTCTGACATGAACTGATTGGCCTGCTTTTAGATCACCTTCCCTGAGTGGGGAGCAGCCTTGCCAGGCCACAGAGGAAGAAAAAGCAGCCACTCCTGATGAGTCCTGATGGACTGCAGGGACAAAGAAAGGAAGGAAAGAAAGGATGATCTCCCCTATCAGTGATCTTGGGGAAAGACAGGGGTGCAGAGGGGACAGGAAGGGAGGGGTTGAGAAGAAAGGAGGGAGGGAAATATCAGGGTATACAAGGTGAATAAAGTGTAATTAGTAAAGAATTTTTAAAAATAAAAAAACAGGGATCCAAGATGGCTGCCACAAGAGACCACTGTGTCTGAGGAGTAGGAGAGCAGAAACAACTCAGCAACCAGGAGAATGAACTCTGGGATCTAAAACACCAGCATTGTGAGTGCCAGGTGAGGGGAACTCCTACAGTGAGAAAATCAAGTGGGAAAACCCTAGAGACACCCAGTTATTACCTGGAAAAATTTCCCGGTGACCAGCAGCACACAGCTCTGATCTGGACAAGCAGCCGCGCTGGGCGCCCGCACCTGCCATTATAGACTGGATCACACAGTCTCACGGGCAGTCTCGGGAGGGGCCAGGTACTGTTTTCACTGAACTGCACCCTACAAGCTCACACTGCACCCGGGATCTGCTTCAACCCACGGGTGTGCAGCGGGCTCAGACCTATCATCGGAACCACACCAGACTGAGTGGATTGGGGGACCATTTTGACCAGTCCCCACACTGGTGGGGCGCAAGCCGAACGCTTCCACCAGCAAAAACTCAGTCAGTGTGTGAGTC
>JAQQSO010007986.1:0-10266 GCA_028658305.1 Pachyuromys duprasi
CGTTACCGTCTTGCCAGCAAGAACGACGCGGCACACATAGGATCCTTCTGCAGTAAAGCTTTAATGCATCTTGAGAGGGAGAGCATAAGCTTACAACGAGTAGAGACGGAGACCCCGACTGGCAGAAACCCAGCCCTTATATAGAAAACTATCCTCCGCTTAGGATGTGTCAGCCTCTGATTGGCTGTAACTCATCAGGCGGGGTGACACCACGGGAGAGGCAGAGCACAATGAGTGGAAATTTCCTTCACACATGCGCAGCTTTCTTGTTTATCGGTTTGGGACACAGGATCAGTGCCATCTTGTAATGGCGAATGTGAGTGCGGCCCCTCACATTTTCCTACTTGAATTCCTCACCGTAGGAGTTCCGCTCACCTCGCAATCACAAATGCTGGTGTTTTAGGTCCCAGAGTTTTCATTGGATTTGAGTTTTCCTTCTAGTATCTTCTGTAGGGCTGGGTTGCTGTGTAGGTATTGCATGAATTTTGTTTTGTCATGGAAAATTTTGTTTTCTCCATCTATGTTGATTGAAAGCTTTGCTGGGTGTAGTAGTCTTGGTTGGCATCTGTGTTCCCTTAAAGACTGCATGACCTCTTCGTAGGCCCTTCTGGCTTTCATAGTTTCTGATGAGAAGTCTGAGTGATTCTGATAGGTCTACCTTCCTATGTTACTTGACCTTTTTCTCTTGCTGCCTTTAATAATTTTTCTTTGTTTTGTAGGTTTAGTGTTTTGACTATGATGTGACATGAGGTATTTCTTTTCTGGTCTATTTGGTGTTCTGTAGGCTTCTTGTATGTTTATGGCCATCTCTTTCTTTAAATTAGGGAAATTTTCTTCTATGATTTTCTTTAAAATATTTTCTGGTCCTTGGAACCTGGAGTCTTCTTTTTCATCTATTCCAATTACTCTTAGGTTTCATCTTTTCATGGCATCCTTGATTTCTTGAATGATTTGTGTTGGAACTGTTCTGATTTTAGTTTGTCTTTGAGTGAGGAAACAGTTTCAGCAAGTGTATCTTCAGCTCTTGAGATTCTCTCTTCTCTCTTGTATTCTGTTGGTGATGCTTACCTTTGTGGTTCCTGACCTTTTCTCTAAGTTCCTCCATTCCAGGTTTTTCTCTGTTTGGGTTTTCTTTATAGATTCTAATTCTCTTTTCATGCTTTGCACCAGTTCCTTTATCTGTTCGAAGTTGGCTCCTATTTTTGTATTTGTTTCCTCTCTATATGTTTCTAATTGTTCCTTTACGTGGGCCATTATATTCTTTTGAATTTCTTTGAGAACTCTGTTCGTTTCCTCTTTTCATTCCTGAATTAACTGGATAATCATAGCTTTAAAGTCATTTTCCTGAATTTCTGCTGAATTACAATATCCATACTTTTCGGTGATTCTGGTGGTGCCGTGGTGGTGTCCTGTTTGTTGTTACGTTGTCCTTTGGTCATTGCTTATATACAATGTTCTCTGTTTCTTCCTCAAGTCTGACCTTTGGACTGGAATCATCTTACTGTGGTGTCTGTAGAATTCTTCAGGAAGATCAGTGGAGACCAGAGGTTTGAAATGTGTGTTGTTGCTTCAGTTGTTCCTGAGCACGTTTCCAGGATACCTGGTGGTCTACAGATTAAGGCAGGGTCAGAAGGCTTGACTCTGAGTTCTGCAGCTGGCACTGTGGGGGTGGCACATGTTCAGTTGTGGACTCTGTGCAATTGGCCCAGAGTTTTGTGCTGGAAGTTGGATGACCAGCAGACTGCACTCTGCTCCCTTAGTTGGGAAGTGGTCTCTGCTTCCTCAGCAGCTTTCCGCTAAGATAAGGCTGTGGGGGATTGCTGGAGATCTGTGCTTGGAACGTGCCACCTGTGCTCATTGCAAGTTGCTGTGTGCACTGCGGGCTGCCTCCTCTGCTTCACTGCTGTTAGGGGTACCTTCGATGCTGCTTTCCTGCTGGCTGCGGTATCACCCCCCCCGCCCCCTGCTTCCTCTGCTGCAGGCTTGGTTAAGTGGGCTGCTGCTTCTGTCCATTGGGAGGAAGTGCCTGGGAATCGATTCCCCAGGAGAAGTCCACGGAGATGATCGCAGTTGACCTGTGTCCTAGTGGACTCAGATCAGGTTTTGTGCCCCTTTTCCCTGGGCTCCTCGTATGGTTGTTTTGGGTTCCACAGCCCCTCGATTCACCAATTCTGGACAGGGAAACCCAGGGTCTGGTACTCTAGGTCCCACAGATCTGTCTATGAAGCATAGGTGGTGCTCCAGCAGGTCTCTGTGCTGACTACGAGCGCCTGCATATCTAGAGGACCTTTACCAGGGAGATTCTGGGTACCCTAGTTCAGTCCCTGTTTTCTTACTTCCCTGTGGGGTTTTCTCCCGACCAGCCACCACAGACTATGTTACTCTGGGGTACACAGTTCTTTTTGTGATGGAGAGTTGGGCACACAGCACATCTCTGTGAGTCTCCTGTTCGTGGGTGGAGGCTAGTTCAGTGTTGGAGCCCACCGTTCTGAGAGATCTTTTCCCTGGGAAGGGTGGGTGACCTAGGTCAGTCCCATTTCCTTCCTTCCCTGTGGGTTTTTCTCGCGACTGGGACACCAATAAATGGTGTTTTTTGTGCCCACCATTCAGCCTGGGAAGGGGATCAGGTCACGCAGGCCTGTGATTCTGGTCTGGCAACCTGCATGATCAGGGAATCTCTCCAGGGTTCTGGCTGGGTGTCCTGGGAATAGACCTGGCCGGTTCCTGCACCTTGGGGCTTCCTCTCACCTGGAAAACCAGATCACTGTTGTTTTAGTGCCCAGAGTTCAGTCCCTTGGTCGCTGTACCAAAAATGTTCTGCAGCTCAGAAGCAGAGTCCTCCTGGCACTGCCATTTTGTCCGAGTCCACCATGTACTCTTTTTGATTTCTGATTTTGTTAATATGTGTACTGCCTTTAGTTACATATGGCTAAAGATTTTTCTATCTTGTTGATTTTCTCAAAGAACCAGCTCTTACTTTCATTGATTTTTTGAATTGTTTGTTTCTAATGTATTGATTTCAGTCCTTAGCTTGATTATTTCCAGCTGTCTACTCCTCTTTGGTGTGTCTGCTTCTTTTATTTCCCTAGGGCTTTTAGGTGAGCCATTAATTGCTTGAATGAGATATTTCGAATTTCTTCTTGATGGCACTTAGAGCTATGAACGTTCCTCTTACCACTGACTTCATTGTGTCCAAAAGTTTGGGTATGTTGTACCTTGATTTTCATTTATTTCTGACTTTAATTTCTTTCATTATTTTTTCCCTGAGCCAGCTATCATTGAGTAGCGAGTTGTTCAGTTTCCATGTGTGTGTAGACTTTTTGCTATTTCTGTTGTTGAGGTCCAGCTTTAGTCCATGGTGATCAGGTAGGATACAAGGGATTAATTCAATCTTCTTGTATCTGTTGAGGCTTGCTTTGTGACCAACTATATGGTCTGTTTTGGAGAAGGTTCCATTAGGTGCTGAGAAGAAGGTAAATTCTTTTGTGTTTGGATGTCTGTTAGGTCAGTTTGATTCATAAATTCTGTCAGAGTCATTGTTTCCTTGTTTAATTTCTGTTTTGATGACCTGTCCTTGTTGAGAGTGGGGTGTTGAAGTCTCCCACTATTAATGTGTGGGGTTCTATGTGTGGTTTCAGTTTTATTAATGTTTCTTTTACATATGTGGGTGCCCATGAATTTGGGGCATAGATGTTCAGAATTGTGATATCTTCTTGGTGGAATTTTCACTTGATGAGATTGAAATAATCTTCCCCATTTCTTTTGATTAATTTTGTTTGAGAATTTATTTTATTAGATATTAGAATGGCTACTCCTGCTTGCTTTTGGGTCCATTTGCTTGGAAAACCATCTTCCAGCCCTTTACTCTCAGGTAATGTCTATCTTTGTGACTTAGGTGTGTTTCTTGTGTGGAACAGAGTGTTGAGTCTTGTTTACACATCCATTCTGTTAGTCTCTGTCTTTTTATTGGAAAGTTGAGTCCATTGATGTTGAGGGAGATTAATGATCATGGAGTTTGCTGTTGGTTTTGATAGTGTGCTTGGCTACTTTTATTTTTGTTGTTGTGAGGTTATCTATTTCCTATGTTTTCCTGAATGTAGTTAGTTTTCCCATGTTATATTTTTCCTTGTACTATCTTCTGTAACTATGGATTTGTGTGTAGGTATTGTTGAAATTTGTTTTTGTCATTAAATATCTTGTTTTCTCCATCTGGGTATAGTAGCCTCTGTTTTCTCTTGATCTGCTTGATATCCATCCAGGCCCTTCTGGCTTTCATAGGCTTTGTTGAGAAGTCAGGTGTGATTCTGATGGGTTTGCCATTATATGTTACTTGGCCTCTTTTCCTTGGAGCTTTTAGAATTTTTTTCTTTGTTCTGTTTTCTTACTGTTTGATTATTATGTCATGGGAGGATTTTCTTTTCTGGTCTAATTTATTAGGTGTTCTGTAGGCCTCTTGTTTGCTTATAGGCCTCTCCATTAAGTTGGGGAAAATTTCTTCAATGATTTTATTGAAAATATTTTCTGGGCCTTTGAGGAAGGAATCTTCTTTTTCCTCTACTCTTATTATCCTGAGATTTTGTCTTTTCATATTGTCTTGGATTTCTTGGACTGTCTCTGTCAGGAATTTTTTTTGATTTAACATTTTCTTTTAGAGATATGTTTATTTCATCATTGTATTTCCTACTCCTGAGATTCTTTCTTCCATCTCTTGTAGTCTATAGGTTATGCTTACCTCTGTAGTTCCTGTTTTCTTTCCTAAGTTCTTCCTCTCAATGATTTCATCCATTTGTGTTTTGTTTAACTTTTCCAATTCTATTTTCAGATCTTCAGCCATTTTGTTAATTTAATTTACCTGTCTGACTGTATTTTCCTGTTTTTCCTTCAATTCCTTCAGATGCTTGAACGTTCCTCTGTTTCTTTTATTTCTTTCAGTGATATAATTATTCCTTCTCTAAATTCCACAAAGTGTCTTTATCTTCCTCTGTTTCTTTAAGGATGGCCATAATCTGTTTGACATTATCTTCCTCTAATTCTTTACAGAATTTATTTGTTTCCTCTATTATCCTCCTCATAAGCAAGGATGTAAGATCGTCTTCTTGAATTTCAGTTATGCTGGGGTGTCCAGGGCTGCTTGCCCCTGATAACTAGGTTCTGGAGATGCCAAATTGCTCTGTCTTTTGTTGGTTGAGCTTTTATGCTGGCCTCTACCCATTGGGCTATCTTAGGTTTTGGCTGTTAGTTTCTGGTGCTTCCTGAAATCCTGGGGTGGGGAGAATCCCCTTGGCAGGAAGATGACTTTTTGTGAAAAAGGCCTTGTTAGCTTATTGGGTATGGTCACTGAATGGCTGGTGTTTCTCAGGAATTACAACTCCTACACTCAAGCATATAGACTTGAGTGGTAACTGTGGTCCTTGTTAGTCAGGGGACTCTCCTCTCACCTGTAGAAGTCCTAGAGACAGCTGCCTTGCTCTGAATTTAGTGAGCTGCTGCTGTTGTTCTTAGACTGTTTTCCAGGCACAGCCCTCTTGAAGAACCTGGGAGCCGCTTGGAGCAGTATCTGGGGGCTGATCTCAGGGATTCCAGGCTTCTGTAGTTTTGAGCTTGGAGCTCTGAGCCAAGTGGTAATCAGTGGCAAGTGAGCAAAGCTCTCATGCTTGCAGCAGGAGGGTAGAGATTGGAGCCTGTGGGAGCTCAGAAACTTTTCTGGATTGAGGTATCCTGAGGTTGGACCAGATGTTTACCCCACACACTCTGTGAGATTTTATCCCAACAGGGAGATCCTGTCTGTGGTGTTTTGGGTCCCCAGTTCTGTCTGGAGTGGAGCATAGAGTACACAGGCAAATGGTGGCCCCAAGCTAGTAACTGGGTACTTGCAGGAACCTAGGAACTTTTTCAAAGAACTTTTCTATGTGTGTGGGGTGGGGTGGGAGTGGGCAGTGGTCAGCTGAAAGTTCTAGGCATGGACCCACTGATTCCCTAACTGTGGAGTTTTCACACACAGGGAAACTCTTCTCTGGTGCCCTGTGGCCCACAGTTCTTTCTGGAATGGTGAGTTGGGTGCACAATATGTCTCTGGGCTGGCAGCTAAGTGCCCCACTCTGGGCTTGTGGCTGAGGGCCCACTCTGAGGTGGCAGCTGTGCACCCCACTCTGGGCTGGAAGCTGAGCACCCTGATCTTGGCTAGCGGCTGTGCACCTATAGGTCCCTGGGACATTTTCCAGGGATTAACTGGGTGACCAAATGTTGGTCCTTATTTATTCCCACACCATGGGATTTCCTCTCACCTGGGAATCACAGTCTCTGGTGTTTTCGGGCCCAGAGTTCAGCCTCCTTTTCGCTGTGCTGACACTGCTGCTCTGCTCCTCAGACACAGTTCCTCCCAGCATCGCCATCTTGGATCTTCCATAAATGTTTGTGTATTGATACAAATTTAAAGTTTACTTCTAATACTTTTAAATCTGCTGTAACAAGCTGTTAGAAATATTAGGCAATGTTAGTTAACTCATGGTGGTGTCAGACACTCATCTAATTTATCACAGAAGTATCCATCCTAAGTTTAACATATAGGAGTCTATAGATAGTTAGATTCTATAAATATAAATAGAAAGATAAGTCCTCAAAAACCTCAGAGACTTGAAGAATAAAGCATCTTAAAATGTTTGTATAATTTTGAGGATTCTTTGACAATGAGACATGCCATCTCCTGGCATCTTCCAGCCTAGGTCAAAACGATTAAAAACATCATAAAACTCCATATGGAGATGGCTTCAAATGTGGCAAATCTGGGAAAAGAAAATGCCCTCACTTCTATGACAGACATAATTCTGCCTCAAATGGTCAAGCTTATATACAGGCTAATTAGACTGCCTCACTCTGACAAGACAGAGTAGGCAAGTCCTAAATAGTTGCTGCTTCACGAATGCCTGTCAAAAGTACTGGGTCAGAAGGCTGAAAATGATGCTCCAGGGTTATAGAAAGTTTTGAATGGCTGTTTAGTCAGCAAGCTGTCTCTCTCATCTGTTTTTGTCTGTTTGTTTGTTTGGAAGGTGCTAATATGTACTTTATATTTACTCAAGTAATTTATTTTATTTTCAAGTTTCTGATAAGTCATAGTTTTACAATTAGCTTACTTGCTTAGGAATTAAAAAGATGTTTTACATCTAGATAGATGTTTTTAAGTTGATAAATGCAAACAATAATAAGTCAAGTACAACATTGTAAACACTCATGGATAGGATAGATATTTTCTTCAAGATTGCTGAATATATTTACAATATATATATTCTTTCCTATTGGTTTTTACAATTGTTTCATAATTATTCTTACTGTATAAAAAGGGTATTTTGTTTAGACAGAAAGGAGGAATTTGGGGGGATTTGTCTTAAACTTGTATTTTGAGGCTAATTATTAGCCCTCAACATCTGGGTACTTCCTAGACACACCTCTCCTTGTTGTGTAAAACTGCCTAAAGTACGATCCCTGATTGGAAGATAAAAATGCCTAAACCATGGCCAGGGCAGAATGGGGTAGGTGTGGCTAAGATTTCCAAGCTTTGGGAATAGGAGAATCATGGGAAACAGGAGAAGGAGAGTAAAAGAGAAGGATGGAGGACTCTATGAGCAGTTAGCATGGAGAAGGAACCATCTTGGTTTTGAGGAAGGACTCCAATAATGGCATGGATAGGCCCAGATAAAGAATACAAGCAAGTATTTATAGATTATTGATGGAAAATATCCCAGATGGTTAAGAAGGAAAGCATGGAATGGGGGCTGTGAGGGGATAGTGAGGTTACTGAGGCATCCTAGGTGGAATTATCTGCCCAGCCCAAAGTATTTAAAACAGTTATATAATATAACGGGTGGCTGTGTTTCATTTGCTTGTGATAGTGCATTAAACACTACTGCAATACTCATAGCATAAAAAATAATAAATGGTGTCTAGACAAACACCCATTTTATTGTCAGCAATACCCCTCATAGCAAAAACCCTTAATCCCAGAATTCAAGATGTAGAGAGAGACAGATCTCTGTCTACCTAATGCACTACTCCTCAAGTAGGCATAAATTTTAGGTATTTTTCTGTACACCTCTCTCTTTCCTTCTCCTCCATCCTCACTATTTGCTCCTCAAAATAGTTTTATTAGTAGTAGTAGAAGTAGAAGTAGTGGTTACTATTTATTCACTATTACTATTATTCACTATTACTATTTATTCATCTCCTCCTGGCCCCATCCTCACACTCTCTTCCCCCATGATAGCCCACCTATTCCACTGATATGGGAGGTCCTCTCCCCTACTAACTGACCTATGCCTATCTTATATCATCAGGACTGTCTGGATCCTCTTTCTCTGTGGCCTACACACACCACGGGAAGTTAATCAAAGAGCAGGAAACCAGGTTCATGCCAGTGACTGACCCTGCTCCCCCTACCAGGGTACCCACTTAGAGACTGAGCTACCTATGAGTTACACTTGAGCAGAAGAGCTAGATCCCCTCCATGCATGGTCCTTGTTAGATTCATCAGTCTCTGTAGGACCCCCTGGGCTCAGGTTTTTTGGTTCTGTTGGTCTCTTTTGAGGAGCTCCTGTCTCCTCCAGGTTTCTATCTCTCACTCCTTCCATAAGAATCCCTGCACTCTGCTCAGTTTGACTGTGTATCTCAGTATCTGCTTTGATAGCTTGATGAGTAGAGTGTCTCAGAGGCCTTCTGTGGGAGGCTCATATCCTGTTCCCTGTCTTTTCCATCTTCTGATGTCTATCCTGTTTGCCATTTTGTGTGAGCATGAAGCATTTTACTTAGGGTACTCCTTCTTGTTTAGCTTCTTTTGGACTATAGATTTTAGTATGTTTATCCTATATTGTATGGATAATATCCACTAATAAGTGGGTATATACCATGTGTGTCTTTCTCCTTCTGGGTTGCCTCACTCAGAATCTTTTCTAGTTCCATCCATTTGCATGCAAATTTCATGAATTACTTTTTTAAATCGATGAGTAGTATGCCACTGTATAAATGTACCACGTTTTCTGTATCCATTCCTTGGTTGAGGGACATCAAGATTGTTTCCGGATTCTGGCTATTATAATTAAACCTGGTATGCACATAATAGACCAAATGTCCTTGTTGTATGGTTCAGCATCTTTCAGATACATGCTCAGGAGTGGCATAGGTGGATCCTGAGGTAGCACTATTCCAAATTGTCTGAGAAAGTGCATGATTGATTTTCAAAGTGGATGCACAAGCCAGCGATGAAGGAAGGTTCACCTTTCTCCACATCCTATCCAGCATTTTGAATTTAGCCATTCTGAAGGTTGTAAAGTAGAATCTCAAGGTTGTTTTGTTTTGCATTTTCCTAATGAGTAAGGATGTTGAGCATTTTTTTAAGTGTTTCCCTACCATTGGATATTCCTCTACAGAGAATTCTCTGTTTAGCTCTGTACCCCATTTTTAATTGGATTAATTGGATTTCTTGTGTTTAACTTCTTGAGTTTTTTATATATTCTGAATATTAGCCCTCCGTCAGATGTAAGGTGGTGATGATCTTTCCCCAGTCTGTAGGCTGTTGTTTTGTTCTGATTACAGTGTCTTTTGCTTTATACAAGCTTTTCAGTTTCCCATTTATTGATTGTTGATCTTAGAGCCTATGCTCTTGGTGTTCTGCTCAAGATATTGTCTCCTGTGCCAATGAATTCAAGGCTTTTACCCACTTTTTCTTCTAACAGGTTTAGTGTTTCTGGTTTTGTCTTTTCCACACTGGTATCGAATAATTTTTATTAATCTCTGAAGAAACTCTGTAGACATTTAACAGTGATTCCCTATTTCTTTACAAGTCCTGTAATCCCAGGCAGCTGTAATCTGTTTTTATTTTCTAGACTTCCCTTGTCTGGACATTTCAAATAATGGATGACTTGTGCTAACTTTTTAAAAAATTTATTTATTTTTATATCAATCACAGGTTAGGTACTTTGCATCCCAGGCGTAGCCTCCTCCCTCATTCCCTCCCACCCTCCCACTCCCTCCCTCATCTACCTCCTCCCCGCCTCCTCCAAGTCCACCAACAGGAGAGGACCTCCTCCCCTTCCATCCAACCCCAGCTCATCCTGTCTCCTCAGGGCTGGCTGCAATGTCCTCCCCTGGGATCTAGCCAGTCTGTCACTCCCCGGCTTATATGGGGGAGGGTCAAAGATCAGCCATCAAGTTCATGACTGAAACAGTCCCTGTTTACCTCACTAGGGTCTTCAGTCCGACAACGAGCTATCATGGGTC
>JAQQSO010007987.1:0-10266 GCA_028658305.1 Pachyuromys duprasi
TTTCGTATGTATCTTTTAAACATATCGTGTTACTGGGGAATTGGGGTTCCCTTTTATGGGTTCCTGGTGTCATTGATAGAAGAATTTAAAAACAAAGCTCAGTGTTTTGGCACATTCCTTTTAATCCCAGCCCTCAGGAGACAGAAGTTGAAGCAGACTGGATCTCTATGAGTTCAAGGCCATCCTGGTCTACATATGGCTATCTCCTCTTTTTAATCCAATAGAGACTATATTTCTGACAATAATAAACTGTATACAATAAGAACAATTATGAAACAATTGTAAGGACTATCATGTAGGAATTATATTCACAACGTCCAGCCCATTTTTATTTGGCAACTTAGGAGAAATTAGTCTATTCTTTACAATTATGAAACAATTGTAAAGACTATCATGTAGGAATTATATTCACAATGTCCAGTCCATTTTTATTTGGCAACCTAGGAGAGAGTAGTCTATTCTTTATCCTATCTTGGTGAGTTCAAAGTTCTGTACTTAATCATTTTCTTTCATAGCTCTCATTTATCAACCTAAAATAATCTACTTAGATTTAAAAAATGTCTTTTTAAACAAATATGCAATCTGTTCTAAAAAAGGTTTAATAACCATTGCTTTGGATGCTATTTCTGAGTACTTAGACAGGAAATGCTTCCCAAGACACTGCGAAAACCTAGGTGAGAAATGTCAGGTATGACTAATGTGGGGATTGACAGAATTAGCCAGGCTGTAAGTGATGAAGGTTAGGGTTATAGCTTTGATAGTAAAGTGCATCCCCTGCAAACATGAAGATCTGAGTTAAAGCTTCAGAATCCACATGAAAATGCCAGACACATACATGTACTTGTAATCCCAGCATGGTGACAACAAAGAAGAATCTCTAGGACTCACTGGGTCATACAGCTTAGTCTAATCAGTGAACTCCATGTCTACAAGATTCTATTTCAAAGGGGATAGATGACTTTCCAGAGAAGGACAGCTGAGGTTGTCCTCTGGCCCTCACATTAACAGACTACATATACTTACGCATACATGTGTATCTTAGAAACACAAATTCAAGCTAAGATATCAAGTAGAAGCTATATTGTTGAAGTCTGGAAAACTGTTCTAGCCAGAGACTTACGTTTGAGAGACAGTTTCTATATATGGATGGTACTGAAAGCCATAGCATTAGGTGAGATGTTAGGGATGTTGGCAGGGATGTGTGAGGTATTTGGAAGCCATTCAAGAAAAGAGTATGAAAGAGAGTAGGACAGAACAATTTTATCCAGTGGTGAGGATAAGTCAAGGTGAGGATGTCATTTCAAGGTCATTAGGTAGATCATTAGTGGCAATGGCAGAGGGTTTTTATACAGCAATAAGGAGAAAGGCTGATGGAGAGGGCATTTAAAAACAAAAGGAGGGAAATGGATAAAACAAAAATATATAGCTATTTATTTGTACTAACAAAGATAATCTTAAGTGCATGGATCACAAACAACATAGACATGAAAATAGAAGGAAAATTGGTTGGCAAGGAGAGGGGGGCTTGGTGTGAGATAAGAGAGGATAATGGGAGACAATATGATCAAAGTACATTATATGGATGTATGAAACATATATTAAAGAATATATAAATTTATAGGAAATGCACAATACATTGTAGGGAAAATAGGCCATTAGTTGGTGGGAGAATCTGAATCAACTTAAAATAGTTTTCCAATGAAAAAGGTAACATTTGCTTGAGATGTTATTGATGGAAATGATTTATAAGAGGAAAAAACAGAGAAGAATCCTAACATTATGCCTTTGATGAGCTGGGGATGGCTAACACTCAATGCAAGGTTGAAGGATGGTCATCAACAGTGGCATTCAGACTGCTTGGGAATACTCACCACTAAGTACTCTGGAAGAAAGACAATGAGTCTGAATAGTCTCTTCTGCTTACCTTGCAGTTTACAAGGTAAACTGTCAGGAATAAGCCACAGGAAAAGAGACTGAATGTCAGTGGGCAGTATGATGGGTTGTCATACAAAGAAGACAGGCAGCCATTTTGTTGGTCAGGCAGTACATCATTGGTCTCCCAGAAGCCTCTCACATTTCCCTCATCTTCTGAAGGCATGTTTTCTCCTCTAGAATAACCTTGTGTTCAATTATAAGGCTACCATTTAGATTTGAACTTCAGTAATACCTCTGCATAAAATGTTTTGCACTCTGTTAATACTGTTGGTAGAATTCACTTACCTTGCACATGGCTATATTAAATATTTTTTCTATTTCTATAGACAATAACACTATAAAAGTATGTAATTTAATTTTCCATTTTGCAGCTGACAGGCATATGAACTGTTTCCAGGTTTGAGTTCTTAGTCCTCCACCAACTTTATTCTACAAGAACAGGTAAACTTTTATGTTGAATGCTTTTCTAGGAATTGATTTCTGGGTCAACAGGTGAGCCATATTTAATTCTGAAAGAAAAAGTCAATTCTTACCATTTATTTGGATTATTTGAGATTCCCTTAGGTATATGTAGACGTCCCTATCTTTCTAAAGTTTTTAGTTACTTTTTCAATTCCAAATTTCCCAGTGACTGTGAATTTCATGATTCTCTAGTAAACTAGTAAGTTGATCATTCAGAGCTGTTTTGTACAAGGCATGTTTCCTGTCATTTTTAGTTAGGTTTAGTACTTCCTATCAAACATGTCATTTCCATACTCTATTTTTGAGCCCTTGGATCACTGTATATGCTACCACCACTCTCTTGAGTCAGGAGAGTAGGGCACAGAATGAAATCTTGGAAACCTTGCATAAAGACTACAAACTTAAGGTATGAAGAGAACCAATTAGAAAACAAGAAAGCTAACCCTCTTTCCCCAGGTCCAATAAATCCTAACATAGACACTAGCACAAGCCCACAGGTACTTCAGTGTTTAATGGTAACCCATGTCTCTCTCATTTAATAATAAAATTCAGACCCCTAGGTGGAGGTATAAGAAGCTAGTGAGATGTAATATCTGAAATTGTTTCTAGAACTACATGTAGACAGAGCAGAAAAGTCTGTGTTTTAAAAATGACCTAAAAAGTTCCCACTGTGCAATATCAAAATTCTGCCTTTGTACAGAATTGCCGTTGGAGCTATATAGCCTCTTTTTGCTCCAGCTTGCTTATGCCCTTGGAAGGGAATCTTTTTCTTAGTAAATTTTCTCTGCTTCTGCTGTAATTATGTGCCTCTGATCAAATCCTTGGATGAAGACATAAGAACTTAGGACCCCTTTGGATGGACCCTCTGAACTCTAATGTTTGATGAATTAGTTCCTACATTTTATCATTTACTTTGAAATTCTACTAATGCTTTTTCTGAGGAAGTATTTGTATTTAAATTTTAATAAAATCTTTCTTTTTACAAAGTCTATTTTGTCATCTATGGTTAACATGTTCTATATACTATAAAAAAAGTCTTCCTAATTCTCAGGAGAGATGCTTATCTCCTAGAAGTTGTAGCGAAGATCCATAATTGTATGTGGTCCATAACTAACATGGAAATTATCATGATGTAATATAGGGCCAAAGTTAACTTTTTCATATGGAAATTCAGTTTTCTTAGCATCACTTATGAAAAATGATCCCTTCTTCTCAGATATCAGAAGCATCCCACTAGCCGTAAAATGAATACCCATATTATTGGATGACTTCATGGCATTTTACTTCATCTGATCATTTATTTTCTCTTCAGTTCCACCATGTCTTGATTAATGTTACATCATAGTCTTAAACTATATGAGAATAAATATTCATACCCTTTTGTCTTGGCCATAGCTTCTTATGCTTAAGTAATGTCCTAGTTTGCCTTTTGCTGCTGCTATAGAGCATTGACCAAAAGCAGCTTGAGGAAAAAATAGTTTATTTCAGCTTACACATAACAGCTCATCATTCCTGGAAGACAAGGTAGAAATCAAGGCAGGAATCTGGGGGTAGGAACTGAAGCAATGACCATGGAGGAGTGTTACTTTCTGGCTTGCTGCCTCTGGCTTGCTTACTTACCTTCCTCCTCCTCCTTCTTCCTCTTCCTCCGCTTCTTCCTCCTCCATTCTTCTTTTAATTGAAAATAGATTTCCCAGTCCCCCTCTGGCTTTATACTTTATGGTAAAGGGGGCAATAGAACCATTATCTATGAATTTAAAAAGCTTTTAATTTTATTTCAATTAACAGATACATCTTGACAGTTACTTCTGGACTGAGCTGATTTCAAACATGATCTTAATGAATGTTTCCAAGGCACATTTCTTCTAGATTTTTCCTCTTACAGACTTCCAACCTGAGTGCCTCAGAATTATTTTCATTTGATTTATTAAAATATGTTTTAAAGTATTCTCTGAAGTCCAAGAACCTAAACAGCCCTTGTAAAATGTTTAAGTTAGAAAATTGTGTCTGCCAGCACAAAATATGAACAATTTAGTTTAAATTTTGTGAACACTGCACTGGTCAGCTGCTGTGACGTTTCTTCTCATCTTCATGACAGGGTTATTGTTTCAGATAGAAGCAGATAAATGTGAGCAGAG
The DNA here is from genome assembly GCA_028658305.1 of Pachyuromys duprasi. NCBI lineage: Eukaryota > Metazoa > Chordata > Mammalia > Rodentia > Muridae > Pachyuromys > Pachyuromys duprasi. The sequence continues at coordinate 4,536 of JAQQSO010007987.1, forward strand.
AAGAAAGAACTCTGGATTTTCAAACACTGCCCTTGAAGAGACAATAAAGTGATGTGTTTAATAGCAAGAGACTCTATTTGCCACTAAATTCCAACAGCTACTTTACTTTTTAAAAAACTTTTATTGAAAATAGGTTTTTCTCCCTTACATAATATATCCTGATTATGGTTCCTTTCTTTCCTACAACTCCTTGTTCCTCCCCATGTTCCTTTCCCTCCAGATTCACTTCCTTTCTGTCTCTCATTAGAAAACAAACAGGCTTCTAAGGGATAATAATAAAATTAAGTAAGATTAAAAAATAAGAACACATGAGAATTAGAGAAAACAAACCAACTGAAGAGCCCAAGAAAAGTTGCAAGAGTCTGAGACCCACTGTTCATACGCTCAGGCACCTCATAAAAACGTTAAAACATAAGCCATAATACATGCATAAAAGACTTGGCTCAGACTTACACAGGCCCTGTGCATATTATCTCAGTCTTTGTGTGTTCAGCTGAGTTTTGCTCACGTTAATTTAGAGAGCCTTATTTTCTTGGTGTCCTCCATCCCCTTTGGCTCAGACATTCTTTTCATCTCCTCTTCCATATGTTTCCATAAGCCCTAAGGGGAGGGATTTGTTGGAGACATCTGGTTTAGAGCTCAGTGTCCCAAGGTCTCTTACTCTCTGCAAAACATCTGGTTGTGGGTGTCTGTTCCAACCTGCTATAGAAAGAAGCTTCTCTGATGATGGGTGAGCAAGGCCCTGACGTATGAGTATAGCAGAGTACCATTAGGAATCTTTTTTTGGATGGTAGTGTGTGCATTTATCCTAGTTTCCTGGGCTACCTATCTCAAGTTCTTGGTCTCTGTAGCCATGTCAACTATGGGTTTTGTCTCATGGAGTAAGCTTTAAATCCCATAAAAAAGTGATTGGTTAATCTTATAACATTTCTGTCACTATTGTACTAATATATCTTACAGCTGGTCACTGTTATAGATTACATGGTTTATAGCTGGGTAATATTGATGATTGTGTTTCTCCTCTGGTAGTGTGCAGTATACTTATCAGTATGAAGTCTGTAGGGCAAAGCTTCTAGTTAGGTACCAGCTTGATCTTTCCAGGTTCAGTGACATAGGTAAGTGTTGCTTTTAGCAATAGGACCCTGCTTCCAGGTTGCAGAGAACAACCAATAGCCTTAAAAATAACCTGGTTTGTTGGTAGAATTCCATTGAATGCCTTTGGTCAGGGACTTAACAAACTGTAACATATTCTTGGTACTAGACATTCTACTTGGTGTCATAAAACATCTAGCTGGGACACTGTCTTCCCTATTATTTGGTGACTCCATTTAAATTCCTTTCACACCACACCACACACACACACACACACACACACACACACCTTCACTAGTAGGTTTCCATTGGTGAAAACCACTCATTGTAGGCTCTTGCTTAATGGATTAAGTTTTCTTCTAGTCATAGTTCTCTGTACTTTAATTTCATTGGGTGTTAAATTTTATTTTTAATGTTAGTTACAGTAGTATTAACTTTGTATCCTAGCTGTAGCCCACTTCCTCATTTCCTCCCAATCCTACCCTCCCTCCCTCATCTCCTCCCTGCCCCTTTCCAAGTCGACTGATAAAGGAGGTCCTCCTCCCCTTCCATCTGACCTTAACTTATCAGGTCTCTTCAGGACTGGCTGCAATGTCCTCCTCTGTGGTCTTGCAAGGATGCTCTTCCTTTGGGGGAGGGGAAGAGGAGGTCAAAGAGCCAGCCATTGAGTTCATGTCAGAAATAGTCCCTGTTCCCCTTACTAGGGTACTCACTTAGATACTGAGCTGCCATAGGCTACATCTGAGCAGGGATACAGAACTTGTGGTACTTTTACACAATGGAATACTACTCAGCAATTAGAAATAAGGAAATCATGAAATTTGCAGGCAAATGGTGAGATCTAGAAAAGATCATCCTGAGTGAAGTATCCCAGAAGCAGAAAGACACAGATACTATAAACTTACTTATAAGTGGCTACTAGACCTTTAAGATAGGATAAACATACTAAAATCTGTATACCTAAATAAGATAAACAAGAAAGAGGACCCGGGGTAAGATGATCAATCCTCACTTAGAAAGGCAAATGGGATGGACTTTGGAAGTAGGAGAAAACAAGTAACAGGCCAGGAGCCTACTACAGAGGGCCTCTGAAAGACTCTACCTACAGTGTATCAGAGCAGATGCTGAGACTCATAACCAAACCTTGGGCAGAGTGCAGGGAATCATATGAAAGAAGGGCTGTTAAATTTTATTAATTGCATTTTTCTCACTTTTGGGAATATTCAAGTTATGTTATCAAATTCATGTCTTGAATTATTTCAATTTATTCATGCATGTAACATATTATGTCTGTATGTAAATACACACACATACATACTTGTTTAAAGGTACCTGGCAGCAGATGTTAAGTTAGTCATGTTGCCAAAAGTTTATTTAGGACATTAGGAAAATCTTTTTTTTATTCATGCTAATTTTACCTAAAAATTTATTATGTATTACAGTTTATTCACTTTGTATTCTGACTATATCCCCCTCCCTCATCTTCTCCCAATCCCGCCTTCCCTCCCTCTTCTTCTACTATGTCTCTCTCCTAGTCCACTGATAGCAGAGGCCCTCCTCCCCTAATATCTGACCCTACCCTATCAGGTCTCATCAGGACTGCCTGCATTGTCTTCCATTATGATGACTGATGCTATTATCAGTGAAATCAGGGTTGACTTTTGAGTTCTTAGACTCCCTAATAAAAGATTTCAAAAACAGCCTTAAAATAAAACTAAGAACAAGTTTCGACAGGCAAAACAACAGGGAGGGCAAGATTAAATTCTCTGCAGCTGCCAGGAGGAAGGTGAAAAGGGAAAGAGAAAAAGCTGTTTTGATCTTTGGTCTAAGAAAGTGGGCACGTTCAAGCAGTGGAGCTTAGCACTGTGCTGGAAAGGGGCAGGAGACTCAGAGAAGTGGGAAAGACCAGAGTGTCAGGGAAAGCAGAGCTTTGGGCACAGAATACCAAAAATGAGTCAGGCAGAAAGAGAATGAAAAGCTTTTGCTTTTAGACTTAGGGCTAGACTGGTAGCCTGCCTTTATACCAATCGCCCCAGAAGTTAGACATTTCCACAATATTGATTAGCCTTGCCATTATTGAATGGAATCTCATTGGGGATAATTATTCTTCTAATCTTCTTAGCATGTCTTTCAATGAATCAGCTTTTCTGTGGGACAGTATGCTAGCCTATAAATTGACAGGTTTGTTGGTAGAGTTCCATTGAATGCCTTTGGTCAGGGACTTAACAAACTGTAACACATTCTTGATTATGTGTTAATCCAGCTTGGCTGGATTAACTCTTAAGGGAGAGAAGACAATAGTATAGAATTTTAATCTTTGGAGTGGATCAGACTGTCTTGTCTACACTCAGGACCAGAAGTAGAAATCAGATTCCATTCTTCTTTTTTAATTAAATTTTTATTTTTTAATATTAGTTACAGTTCATTAACTTTGTATCCTAGCTGTAGCCCACTCCCTCATTTCCTCCCAATCCTACCCTCCCTCCCTCATCTCCTCCCTGCCTCTTTCCAAGTCGACTGATAAGGGAGGTCCTCCTCCCCTTCCATATGACCTTAGCTTATCAGGTCTCTTCAGGACTGGCTGCAATGTCCTCCTCTGTGGTCTAGCAAGGATGCTCTTCCCTTGGGGGAAGGGAGGAGGAGGTCAAAGAGCTAGCCATTGAGTTCATGTCAGAAATAGTCCCTGTTCCCCTTACTAGGGAAACCCACTTGGATACTGAGCTACCTTGGGCTACATCTGAGCAGGGGTTCTAGGTTATATCCATACATGGTCCTTGTTTGGAGATACAGTCTCATAGAAGACCCCTGTGCCCAGATATATTTGGTCCTTGTGGAGCTCCTGTCCTCTCCAGGTCATACTAACTCCCATTTCTTTCATATGATTTCCTGCCCTCTGCTGAAGGTTTGGCTATGAATCTCAGCATCTGCTTTGATACACTGCTAGGTAGAAAGAGCCTCTGAAAGCTACCTAGCAGTGTATCAAAGATTCCATTCTTTTGACCACGAGGATATAGCTTTCCCCTAAGGTACTTCACCAGAGTCTTGGAACTGCCACCTTTTTGTATAATTTAAATCTTAAGGGGGAAACTGAGAGGCTTCCTTGGTTTAGGACTTCCAGGGAATTGGGAGGTGAGGCTCCAAACTGGGATTGAGGCATAGCTCCATCTTCAGCTGCTTCTAAGGCTTCTTCTTGTAACGATTGGAAGGAGAGAGACAACAAAATATGAATTTGATTTAAATGCTCAACTACTTTTGCGTTTCTGGATTAAGCCCTGCTTTGATATAATTATGTTATCATGCTTCTGGTAGTTCACAGACCCTCTAGCTGATGTCGGTGCCCAAACCGCAGTTCTTATCTTAAAAAGAATAAGAGATAGTTTATTCTAGAGGCATTTTGAGTGACTCAGGAACAGATTTTGTTTACGCCAAATTTCATACTTTGGTGTGGAAACAGTTTCATGAAGTTTTATAGTTTTATAGAACAAAGGAATTAAGGCAAATTTAAAATACATTGGTGGGTACTTGAGAGAGGAAGATACTGTGTTATGTGGGAAGTTTTTCTATGGACCCAAGATGCTAGTTAGAGAGAGAGAGAAGAGGGAGAGAGGAAGAGGGAAAAAGAAGAGGAAGCCATGTAGCATTTCTTGCAGACTTCCCATGTGACTTGAGATCCTTGACTGGTTCCTTTTTATTCTAGAGGAAATAAGCTGACAAATAGAAGCTCTGTCTCTAGGAAATTTGTTCATATATCACACAATCTCTCAAGACTTCTTGCCCTCAGTGTGACAAGACAGGACACTGAATGACAGATGCACCTGCATATCAGAAACCTAGGTGCGCCTCGAAGGAGGCAACTCTGTTCCAACTGACACCTAACTCAGTCATCACCATTGATAGGATAGAGCCACAGAAAAATCGTGAAGTCATGGTAAGATTTTAAGTTTTTTCTGGCAGAGTGAGTCAGCTAATCTGTATTAACATGAGATTCTGGAGAGCAGACCTTTGACTTTTTGGGGTACTGATGGGACTCTCACTACCAAATATTTTATTTTACCCTTCTGGTCATAGTCCTCCCCATACTAACCTACGAGTATTGGCTACTGACATGCCAGGTAGAGCAATCACAGACATCCTTGCTGTAATATGAAAGGGCTCTCCTGTCTTTCCTATCTTTAAACAACACTTTCCAAGGCTTCAAGCCAGAGCAGGATTTTAATCTTTAATCATTAAAAATTAATGATTAAATCATTAAAAAGATTGTTGTGGCTTTTTACTTCCCTTCCAGTTACATAGTATCTCAAAGATAGCCAGTAAAATTATTCATCCCTTTTGCCTCCGAAGATCTCTTCAAAATGATAATGGTTCTTCCTTTCCCCCCCAGATCATCCAGTCTACAGCTAAGCCTCTAGGAATTATACTCCTTCGTCACTCCTCTTGGAGGCTTCAGTCCTTTGTAAAGATGAAACATGCCAATCAGATCAAAGTTTGACTAGGAGTCGCATCTTTTTTTTTAAAATTTATTTATTTTTATTTCAATCACAGGTTAGGTACTTTGAATCCCAGGCGTAGCCCCCTCCCTCATTCCCTCCTACCCTCCCACTCCCTCCCTCATCTCCCTCCTCCCCGCCCCCTCCAAGTC
>JAQQSO010007988.1:0-10265 GCA_028658305.1 Pachyuromys duprasi
GAGAGAGAGAGTCCTTTAAGCTCTTGGAATTTTTGATGATGTTTATGATTGTTTTGTAAAATTCTGTGTCCTAGAGTTCATTTGGGAATTTCTATAAGACTAGTAGATTTTGTGGGGGTAGGGGCAGCTACTGCCTTAGTTTTTATGTTGTTTGTATTTTTGCATGGAGATCTGTGCATATGAACTTCTTTTGTTCTCTGTCAGACACAGACAGGGTAGGTTGAGGCAGAAGAGAGGATGTGTGAGTTGAGCCTAGAGGTTGAATATGACTTAAATGTAATGAAAATGTAACTTTCATTCGTTAGATGTAGTTGTTGTCTTGGAGGCTTATTGCCTCTATCTGCCAATCTAGGCCTAGTCCTGGAAGTTTCTAGCCTCCATACAGTCTAACGTAGGCCTAGAATGTTTCAGCCTCTGAGACATACTGCTAAATAGGCTCACCCTTTCTTTTCTAACTGAACTCTGGCTGGCTGGTTCACTCAGTTCTTCTGGCTCAAACTCTTCTCCAAGCTGACTGATTCAAACTGGCTTCTCTCAGCTTCTGACTGAATTGCTCTGCGTGGCCTCAAACTAACTCTAGCAATATGTTTTAATCTTCTGGCTTCTTCTCATTCGGTTACTTATCCCATCTTCACCTGAATCTAGCTTGTTCTCTTTTCAACTTGTCTCTAAAACTCTCCTGGTAAAATTGCCTCCTCCTCTCTCTTTATGTTGCTCTTTTAAGTAGCTTCTCTTTCCTCTTTCATCTTGTGAGATATCCTTGGGCATACCCTATCTTGTCAAATCTTTCTCTTATTCATAACTCTGTCTACCCCTCAATTAGATGTCAATTTCAAACATGGGTGCTTCTTTCTACAAACTAACTTTACCTTTATTGTTTGGGATTAAAGGTGTGTACTAAGGCATGTGTGCATTCTAGCTGGATCACACAGACCTCGATTGGATGGGATCATAGCAGTCATGTTCTAGATTAAAATTTGTCTATACTACCTGATATGCAGGAGTTGCATCCTGATCCAAGCTTGGAGTCTGAGGGTAGATGGTGGTTGGGAGTACAAGAATCTTAGTGTGTGGTTTTTCTCTGATGAACTCAAGATGTTTTCTCCATGTCCTTCATATTCCACATCTCCATTATAAGCAGGAGGAAGGAGTGAGAACCACAATGTTTCCCCACCATTTCTACCTGATAGAATGCAGCTCACATAGCACTGGCCAGAACTGTGTTACTTACTCATTCCTAACTGCAAAGGGAGCTGGAAATCCTCCTCACCCAACGTTTTTCCAATGTAAATGTATCCATTTTTTTTCCCCGTTGGAGACATCCGGGTTTGTTCTGTCACCTCCTACATTTAAAATGATTTAGGCTTGATGCTCAGCCAGAATCTCAGGACACTTCTATTTCCACCACCCCGAGAATTTCTTTCCCTTCTTTAGTGTCACAGCCTCAGTTTTAGCTTCAACTTTACTCCTTTGCCAGGCAATACATATCCATCATAGCTTTTGGAGTAGGAAACTAAATTTTTCAAGGTGTTGCATGGCTAGAAATATATTCTATGTCATGTCACACTTAAATGGTAGCTGGATGGAGCATAATATTAGATTTTAAATCATCTTTCTTTGGCTTTGGAAAATGTTGCTTTCCGAAAATTTGGTTGAGAAGCCTGATGTCATTCTTATCTTAGAACTTGTGCATATATGATATTAATCTCTGAGCATTTTTCGTATGCTCTATCATTGGTATTTGGAAGGGAATTTTATTAGGCACTGTTGGGCTTTTTAATATGTCCTTTAAATCTAGAAAAAATTTCCATTGTACTTCTTTGACACCTTTCTTAATTCTACTTTCAATAGTGACTAACATTGTTGCACCTCTTGGATTATATTTTGTATTATCTTACTTTTGTCTTCTAATGCCTTGTGTTTCTTAGACCAATGCTCTACTACTGAGCTAAATCCTCAAGTCCACCTTTTACATTTTATTTCACTTCCTTTTAATTCATGTTTGCATGATATATCTTTTTCTATCATTTTACTTATAAATCACCTGTATTATTTTTGTAATGTACATCTCTCATAAATATACACCATGGACTCTTTCTTTTAGTCAATATGATGACCATTGCTTTTTAATAGTCCTAGTTAGTCCATTTATGTTTAATGTAATTATTGATACAGTTTGGATTCAAGCCACACTATTTTGTTATATTTGCTGTTTGCGGTCTTTTTCCTTTGGAACCTCTTTTTCTGAAATCTATTAACTTAATTGAATAATTGTTCTAGTTGCCTTTCTATTGCTATGATAAAGCACCGTGACCAAAGGCAACTTAGGGGAGGAAATTGTTTGTTTAGCTTACATTTTCAGAATCCTTATCAAGGGGTAGTCTGCCTGATCCTCCCCTTTATTCAGTCACCCCAAGTCACCTAGATCTAGCCTGGGTCCCACAACCAGTGCCCTGTACTAGTATGGCTCCTCCTTCCAGTGCCCTGGACTACTATGGCTGCTCCTTCCAGTGCCCTGGACTACTATGGCTGCTCCTTCCTGCACCACCACCAATCTTCAGGCTCTCAGCAGTACTAGCTCTATTTATCCCAACCTACAGATTCTTCCCACACTCCCAACAACCTCTCCATCCTATGGTATCCTGCATATCTGCCTCCTGTGTACTTCTTCCCTAGGTCTTCCAGTGTGGTTGGGAGACCTTCCTCTCTAAGACCCATAATTATAACAAGTCAATAACAAGTCATTTAGTGTCATATGATGGTCTGAGTATGATTTCCATCACAGAGTCATGGCGGTCCTTAAAGACCCCACAAAAGAACTTTGTTCCTTCATTTATAACAAAGGAGAGTATTATTAAAGGTCCAATATTCGGGACTTTGGACATTCTAGACATAACCTTATAGTACTTTTTCTATCCACCGTCACGCCCCTGTGATGTAAAGGAGAAGTAGAAAGTAATAACTGGACTTCTAGCACTGAAGTAAGTCTATCAAAGCCAACCTCACTTCCCAGGATAAAATGGTACTATTTTTTCTCACAAAAGGCTCACTCTTTAGAAGTTCTTCTCTTCTTCCCTCCTGCCTCAAACTGCCTTTGAAAATAAATGATCTGAGACATGTCACACATCCCTCCTGTCTCCACACGACTCTCACATCTAATGCTTAACCCTGTGTCCTGAGGACTCAGGTGTCCCATCCAAACAGATTTGATATAACAGCATGAGTGTTCTTAGAGAATTTTTAATAAAAAGTTTAATTGCTGGTAGCAAGAACAAAGATGCAATCTTCAGTCTTCAGCTTTTTCAGATGTGGGTGGATTCTGTCCACACAGATGCCTTTTAAATTTTAATTTTAAATCTTTTGAATTCTTCAAAAGAAGATACTAGGTGAACTGTGGGGACTGATGGCAATTTTTGTTATTTGGAACATTCTATTCTTAGTAAAATTAGCCATGCTTCAAAACAGGAAGGAGAAAATGCCAGCAAATTGCCAGGTACAGTATCTCTTTAGCTCCTGTAAGCATGATGAAGGATGGTACTGTTGGTGTTCAACATGGCGGTGTGGAAGACAGTCACATGGTCCTGCGACAGCTTACTTAGTCGTCTTTTGAAGTCAGGTGGAACTCAGATTGCTTTCTCTCTTTTCCTTTGCTCTGGGAGTTTGGCACTTTCATAGCTGTATAGTGTCATCCAGAGGATCATGGGCCATTTGGATGACAGACTAACCTCAAATCTTTCTCCATGTCTCTGTTTTGTGGCTTAGGACACAATAAATTCAGGGGGAATTGAGAATTAATCTCTGGAGACCCCAATTGCAGATTGAGAAGACATGGAGTGGAGATTTCCAGGCAGAACTGGAGCACTATGTAAGGTAGCTGTGAGCTAATTAAAGAACCATGTTATGTTTCTGATTCCATCTCCTATTGGTTTTTGTTCTTTGTTCAAAATAGCAAGACCCTTCCTCAAAAATCAGAGCAAATCAAAGCATGCAAACAACAACAATGCAGGCCCACTAAAATCTTGTATAAACTTACTTTCCAGCTATCTACATAGGTGTGTATGAAACAAATTTAATTTTATGTTTAATTAAAAAGACTGTGTGTGTGTGTGTGTGTGTGTGTGTGTACTATAGCACACACAGCTGCAGACAACTCTTTGGAGTGTGTTTTCTCCTTCCATCTTTATGTAGGTTCTGGTGATTACAGTAAGATCATTTGGCTAGCGTGTCAAGTGTTTTTTAACCTGCAGAGCCGTTTAGATATGGTGCAATCTCCACCATTTTTTATTATGTAAACACATGACAAAATGCTAAAATCTGAAAAGAATGTAAAACACTTCTGACGCCAAGCTTTTTACACAGAGAATGCTCAACATGTATTATTCATAGGTCCTCAAGAGATGTCAATAACCAGCACTGTGTTACAAAGATCACCACACATTCTAAATATACAAAGAACTGTCTTGTTTCAATTTGTCTTTCCACTGATTTTCACAAATCATGGTTCAGATTCTCTGGTGACATCCATAGATCACTGTTCCCAAGTTGAAATAAATCCCTATGAGAGTTAGAGGCAGGCAGGTTATGCCATGGTGAGATGCAAAATCATGATATGAGAAGGGAGAGGGAGAGACAGAAACTCACTATGTGTTAAAGTTACTGAGACAAGAGGACTTATCTAGGGTTGTGCTATGGTTTCATCTATCTATCTATCTATCTATCTATCTATCTATCTATCTATCTATCTATCTATCTATCTATCTATCTACCTACCTACAATCTGTCTTCTTTCTTCCTTCGTTTCTCTTTCTTTTCTTCCTTCCTTCCTTTCTCTCCTTCCTTCCTTTTTTTCTTTCTCTCTTTTCTTTGTCTTTCTGTCTTTCTTTCTTTCTTTCTTTCTTTCTTTCTTTCTTTCTTTCTTTCTTTCTTTCTTTCTTTCTTTCTTTCTTTCTTTGTGTCTATCTGCAGTCAAGAGGCTGCAGTGGGGGAGGGCACTAATGGGACCACTTGGTTGCTTCCAGTTCCTAGGTTCCCTCTGCTATGCATCCGTATCTACTGTTGGTTCATCTCACAGCTCAGAAGCCTCATCTCAGAATGATCCACTGTCCAGCACAGCCCTTTCTGATGCTTTTGCTGCTGTATGTGTGTTTGGGGGCAGGGGTCCAGCTCTAGGTGGATGTTCTCTACATTTATGGCACCCATGAATACTGCCAGCAGATATTAAAACAGCATCTGCAGCAGCCTGGGTAATGGGCTTGTTCTGAGTCATGACTGCAGCACAGTAGGTAGGCAGTCTGCCCACAGAGCACGCTGCCCTTTTGCTGGCCTCTTTCTCTGCTTTTATGCAGAACAAGGGAGCTAGAGTACCTGGCAGGCAGCCCAAAAGATAGCAATGAACTGTGTAGTTTCTCTGTTTAACAGTTTAGGCACAAGATTCCCAGCAAGGCTTCCAGAGGCACTTGCCACACATTTTCTTACAACCCTTTGAAAACAGGAAATAACAAGAGCTACCAGTAATCATGACATCATCACGTTTTCTGTTTCTTCTTTCTTGTTTGAGACAGGGTCTTGCTAGGTAGCTTAGGCTGGTCTCAGTCTCACTATGTAACCTCAGATAGCCTTGATCTCATGGTAATCCTTCTGCTGCAGCCTACCAAGTGCTGGGATTAAAGGCATGTGCCTCCATGCCTGATTTGGCTTCTGGTTATTAAGATGTAATAGTTTTCCATAGTCATCATCTTCCTTGATATATTAGTTAGGGTTTCTATTGCTGTGAAGAGACACCATAACCAAGGCAACTTTTTTTTTAATTATATGGAAGAGATTTATTGGATGGAGGCAGACAGAGAGGACAAGGAAAGAGAGAGACATGGTGGTGGGGCAGGAAAGAAAATGAGGCGGAGAGAGCAAGAGAGCAAAGTAAGAGAAAGGCGAAGTGGCAGGTTGGTGCTTTTATAGCTTGTGCACGCACAGCTGAACAGCATCTGCCACACACCTGGTGGGCGACACATAATGACATCATAGGTTACTAGGCAACCGAGAAGCAGGCTGCCTGTACACTAGCATTCCTCCCTTTTTCTGTAATTAAGAAGAAGAAGAAGAAGAAGAAGAAGAAGAAGAAGAAGAAGAAGAAGAAGAAGAAGAAACTTGACTGCTTCTCATGTAAGGCAAGTTAAAGCATATAAATGTAGGTTCATTGGAAGCAACAAAGTACTTTATTTATTATGCATACAATGTTCTGCCTGCATGTGTATCTGCATGCCAGAAAAGGGCACCAGATCTCATTAGAGATGGTTATAAGCCACCATGTGGTATCTGAGAATTGAACTCATGACCTCTAGAAGAGCAGCCAGTGCTCTTAACCTCTGAGCCATCTCTCCAGCCCTGATCAAGGCAACTTTTATAATGGCAAACATTTAATTGAGTCTGGCTTACAGTTTCAAAGGCTTAGTTCATTACCCTCATGGCAGGAAGTATGGCAGTGTGGGCAGACATGGTGCTGGAGGGGCCAGGAGTTCTACATCTTGATCTGAAGGCAGCTAGGTGGAGACTGGATTTGTTTCATACTGGGCAGAGCTTGAGCATATATATGACCTCAAAGACCCACCTCCACAGTGACACTTCTTCTAACAAGGCCTCACCTCCTCCAATAAGGCCACACCTCCTAATAGTTTCCCATGGGCCTATCATTCAAACACATGAGTCTATGGGGGTCAATCTATTGAAAACACCACACTTGCTCTTCTTGGACATGTCCTAGCTCTGACTCAGTTTGTCAGATCTTTCTCTGATTCATCACTTTGTCTGTCTCTCAATTAGATGTCACTTTCAAAAACACTTCTATAAAAACACAGCAACTTCAGAATATGTCAAAAACAGATTCTAGATGCTTTGTCTATGTGGGGCTACATCCTCCATGGAGATAGTGAAATAAACAGAATGTGTCCTTTGCTGGCTAACATCTGGATAGATCCATCCATCACCTGGTCTGCCTGGGATGAGAGGCTTTCAGAAAAACAATCCCTGTAAATTCAACTTTTATTTGCTTTGTGCAATTGTCATTTCAGAGGCTGACTGTTGAGTAAGCTCACTCTTTCCTGTTCTTTCTGAACCCTGGCTAGCTGCTTCAACTCTGCTGTTCTGGCTCAAACTCCTTTCCAGGCTGACTGATTCAATCTGGCTTCTCTTGAGTTTTGACCAAATTGCTCTGCTTGGTCTCAAACTAACCAGCAATCTATTCTAATCATTCCTTCTCATTCTCTGTCTTCAACTGCCTCTGCTAACATGCACTGAACTACACAAACTCACAAACAAACTCAGTCCCACTGTACTCTACTCACTGAACTGAATCACAATTGACTTAGCTCAACTGAATTGACTGCTCAGCCTCGTTCTCCACTCTCTTAAATTGCCTCTTTTTTGTGTGTCTGTTCTCCTGAGAGTTGGACATGTCCTATCTCTGACTCAGTTTGTCAGATCTTCCTCTGTTTCATCCCTTTGTCTGTCTCTCAATTAGATGTCACTTTCAAACATGGGTGCTTCCTTCTACAAAGTAACTTTACCTGCATTGTTTGGGATTAAAGGTGTATGCTAAGAGCATGTCTGTATTATAGCCAGAGGGATTAAAGGTATATCATTCCAGCTAGATCACACAGACCTAGAAGGTATTCGGATGTGATCCCTTGCCAGAGCAGCCATGTTGCTGGATTAAAAGTCCTCTACAGATCCCATGTAGATAGTAGCCCAGGTGTGCAGTAATTTCTCAAATATGACACCTTGGGAGAGAAATAGCGTTGATGGATGCATGTTTGTCCTGAGACCTGCAGACTGTAAGAGTCTTTACATATTCATGCTTGTGGACTGATGGCCTGTGAGAGAGAAGAAATTGCACAGGGTCATGCATTATTGTTCTTAGAACAGTTTGAGACAGTGTGCCGTTGTTCCTTTCAGTAAAAGTTGTTTTAAAATGTGGAATTAAAAGTTTACTGTGTTTTTATAAGAGTTTTTGAACAGAAAATAACTATACCTATTAAAAGTTACACCTTTATGCCAGACTCAAAGAAATAAACCTGTTTTCTCTTATATGTGGACCCTAGGTGTGTGTGTGTCCACCTGTCTCCTTTTCCTTTGCTCTGAGATTAGAAATATGCATACTTTCACTCTCAACCTCTTTTCCTCATGTGAATAATGTGAATGCTGGGGATCAAAGTAATGTCGGCATGCTTACAAGTCAATCGCTTTACAATGGAGCTACTTCCCTAGACCATTAACCCTTTCTTTGGGCATATCACACATCAGTGCCTATTTATTTACTAAGTTCTAATTATATTTTCCCATAGATTATCACTATCACTGTCCAGGTAAGAGGAACTGGAAGGTAAACATGCTGAGATCCAGGGGAAGAAGGGTCTCAGTGAGCTGATGCAGAGCCACAGACACTAGAGTTGAACCTCAGTTTTAAAAGTCAAGCTTACTTTTCCAGGGAAATCTCAGGACCACTGCAAAATGGAATAAAAGACTCAGAATTTTTCTATATACCATGTGCCCAATGTAGGCACAAACTCGCCCGCGACCAGCATAGCTCATCTGTTATAAATGAAGACCCTGCACTCACTCATCTTTATAGCCCCGGAACCTATCCTTTCCAGCGAAGTTCATTCTTAGTTGGAGATGCAGTCTTATTGCCAGTCTCCACACCAAGCTGCCTGGAGGTGAAGGGGCCTACACATTTATACTTCCTAGTTGTTTCTTGAGTGCCTGTGCCCAATACAAAGGATCACCTCATACTGGACCTGTACTGCCAAGACCCATCTGATGGATGTTTTGTGGCTGTCCAGTTTCTCTCCACACTGGGACTTTTGATTACATCCCTTCTTGGCAAGTCTGGTGCTGTTCAAGCCTGGTGCTAGTTATTTATGTACGAAAGTGGAGTAAGTTGCTAATGGAGGCAGGAGAAAACTGTAGTAGACAGGCACACCCAGAAGGAGGATGCACACAGTCTGTGAATTTCAATGAACAGGTTTGAGGCAGCCAAAGGAGTAGATACTGCTGAGCTGGTTGACTTTGCGGTACCTCTAAAATCACATCAGGAGGCCTTACATGATGGGCACATGTAAGACTAAGGCACATCCAGAGGTATATATCATGGATCCCCTGGGTGTTTCTTAACCTAATTGATTTGACAATCAACATTAACCAACCCTCTTTCCCTCCCCTTTTCCTTACTAGCTTCCTGTCTTCCTTCTTTCACTGAGAAGATGAACAAACTGCTCAGTTCAGGTCTCCTGGGTCTATAGCCTTTAGGCAATGGTGGGCTAATGAAGTCCAGCAATTGGCTCTTTGGGGGCAGGGAGGGGGAGTGACTTTATTGACATAAACAATGGGTGACATAATATTTACGACTAGTAATAAAAATGTATACTGAATTGCAAATTCTATGTTTTCAATAGACACTAGGAAAATGCTTCTGCTGAGTTTTGCTGAGGTCATATGTTCAAGGCCAACCTTTGCTCAAATCAGACACACCAGGAGAAAGAGTTGATCCCAGTCTGTTAAATCCTTCCATAATCAGTTTATCTTAATATCTGCTCTGTAGTCTACTGCTGATTTACTACTGCTTACGGGCTATGACCTTGAAGCTGAGAGATCATTTGGCTCCAGTAATGTTTGTAATGCAATTTTTCAAATGATGGTTTTCTTCAAGAGCATCTTGCACATTCCTGAACATTTCACTCTTGGCTCTTGTTACTGTCCCAGATTGCTCCTGCCTCTGGGAGTACCAGCCACCTGGTTGGATTCTCTTCATATTTTCACCAATCACTAAATTATGGTTAGTGCCTCACGTGGAAAGCCTGTATCCAATTCACCTGCTAACTTTCCTCCCCACTGCCTGGAAAACAGTTAGCAGAACAAACTGGGGCGTCTGAGCAGAGCTCTGGCCTCTTTATGGGGTGACAGAGCCCTAAGAACCACTCTCCCAGCTCAGGCTGAGGAGCAAACGGAAACACGGAGCAAGTTTTCTCTGTTTCCTTCAGGCTTTGTGTCTCACTTGCTTGACACAGCGTCTGTGACATGGCTGCTGCAATCCATCCTCAACCCTTTCTGTGCCTCGATTACTTTCGTTACTCACCCATGAATCTGGTTTGTTGCAAAAGCTGATTCTGAGAAAGATAAGAAGATTTTAAATAACAAACCAATAAATAGCCTCACTAATAATATCAATAAGCACATAGAACAGAAAAGGAAAAGGACCCCAATGTGTTTTTTTT
>JAQQSO010007989.1:0-10263 GCA_028658305.1 Pachyuromys duprasi
AAAAAAAGGTACAGCAAGTTTGCCAGTGTCATTCAGTAAATTAGTAGCATGATACAAATTACAACACTACATAATTCCTAAGATACTTTCCAGCTTGGCATTCATGTCTCTATGACCTTCTAAGAACTAATAACTTAGAACATAAGTATGATTGAAACAATTTACAAATGGCATTTATGGCAAATGGAATCTGCTTTGGACAATTAAGATGAACTTCACTCATATTCTACCATCATAGTCCGTTTATTTTCATGTATTCAACAGCTACTTTTTATTTGAAATAGAATAATCTAAAATGAAAATAGTATGTATAGTTATATCATATAGCTCTTGGGTTGTACTGAAATTTTCTAACATTTTAGAGTATGTTGATTATTTTGGGCCCATCTTTAAAAAGTACAAAGGATCAAAAGGACTTTCTAATACTGTAAAGTCTAAGACTTCTCAAAGATGGAGAATGTTCCTGATTTGAAAGAGACAGTAACATTGAGATTGGTAGGCCTTATAGCCTTTATGTTGATGTGGGACAGTATGCATGTGATATACACAGCTAAATCAGCTAAGACAGAATAATGGGTGTAACATTGACACAGACTGGGGAAGAGAGTCTACAACACAAATAAATATTTTAGAAATCCTTGGCTTTTACTCATCTTATTAATTGCTGTGTGAAAATGGAACAATCCCTGGACCTGTATTTCTTGTTTTGAATGTATGAATGAATCTTCGGATGGATGGATGGATGGATAGATAGGTATATTTATGTGAGTATCAATTTCAATTGTAGAGGCTAAGGCTTTGGTCAATGAGTTAGATGCTAAGTCAGGTGTCAGCAGCATGACTAGTAGTGGGCAGGGCATTGCTGAAGATATTCTGGCTAACGTATGTATGCCTTTACTAAACAGAGGTATATCAAGTTAATTTTGTTCTGAAAATTGTCTTTCATGAGCACAGCCAATTTTCTATGAACTCAAATAAAACAAGTAAGCTGTCCATTAGTGCAGAATTAGTTCAGTGGCTAATCCTCCATGAAACATCACCCTGACCCTTAGAATATATAATGCTCTCTAATTTATCATTCATTGTCCCTGAGCCTCATTAGATCCTTGATCAAACACAATTTGTTAAAACTATGTATTAGTTTATTATCATTAACTTTTTTATTTAGACATGCAAGATAATAGAAACCAGCTTTTAAAACCATTTTCAATGAAAAAATTGAAACAACAGCCACAATAGTTCTGTTTACAATTCATAAAATGAATTGGTCATAAAGGCTTTTTCTCTCCTCAGATCAGGCCATTTCATTCAGGTTTGTTATCTGTGTATAGCAGATGGCGATGGTAGACTATGGCCAGACACGTGGTTGATAGAGGTAATGGTAAGTTTTTGGTGAGACATCACAAGATACACAAACACTAAAATGACAGTGGTAGAATTTGTAATTTATTGTGTATATATTGTCAATGGAGCAACTTTCTGAGACTTTATACATAATTATCTTGATCTTCATAAGCACAAGTCTGTATAGTTATTACCTCCATTCTCCATATACAAAGCTTTAGCTTAAAAGAGTTGATTGACATATTTGCTGAACATCACTACTGGAATTTGAACCAAGACTGAATGACAAACTACCATTTTTGATAAACTATTGTGCAAGAGAGTTTACTTAGCACTGAAAAGAAAGAGACAACATGGCATTTTCCTTTTCGTAGGTATTTGCAGAGAATTCTCAGAGGTGGACATGGATCTGTTGAACAAAGAACTTACAAAATAAGTTGACTTGAAAAACTAAATAGACCCAATTGGATTAAGCACACTGGGGAGTGGGGAGGCGGAAGTAAGAGATAGGTCTGTTCAAGCATTTATGAACTGCAGAAAAACTATTTTATATCTCTGCTTGTTTTTTTTACTATATTTGGTTTGAAAGTTTTGTGAAATATTATGCTGTGCAAGAGGATTGTGGTCTTTTAAAAAGGTGTGAGCTGGGTCAAAGATGAGGTCATGAAATTTTAGAGAGGCTACAACAACATGGAACAAGTTTGACTGTTCAAAAATTGAGGACAAGAAGGTTACAGTGTTCTACAAAAGAGACTGTGAAAACTTTTCCTTATAAAGCATTGGCTAGTGTCACTGAAAGTCAAGACAATGTTGCCACAGAACTTAAAAAGATGTTAAATTTTACATTGCAAAATAGCAAATGAGAAGGTGGCCTGCAATATCTCTGACAGCCATTTTGGCATGATTAAAAGTAGTAACACACATATATAACTTTTTGACTTAAATTAGATACTGCTTAATTTTATCAAGTATATCTAAAAAAAATGTATCCAACTACTGACAAATGTTTATGCCCTATCATTTAAAACAGTAAAGGCTGTCATCTAAATATATTAGTAGAACTTTATATTAATGGCTTTATTAACAGAAGTTTGGAAGTTGGTGACAATGGTTAATGCCTTGGGATAGATGGGCACTAGGGTACAAAGTTATGTTGCAAAGTGCTCCATACCTGCTAACTCTGGGTTACTTCTGCTTATTAACATAACAGAGGCTGTGCAGGTGCTATTCTTTCTGCACAGAGCTGTATGCCTTTCACAACCTTCACTTTTTATATGTGCTCTCATTTAGTTGCTTCATTCAGATCATTCTTTGCATGTCAGCATAATGTCACATACTCAAAGATGCACCCTTCCTAGACAAGGTTATTCTTCCTGTGGTCTGTGCTCTACTATTTTGTTTTTCCTTCCTAATAAGCTGTACGAGGTGTAATGCACATAGAGGTAGAAGTAACTATGCATCTTAGCATCTTCTAAGTCCTTCATAGATATCTCATTTAATATTTTAATAGCCACATCATATAGAGACAATCATGCAATCATACAATGGTCAAACCAGAACTTTACATATATGCTGGTATTATATCTATTAAGAAAATGCTGCCAATAATGACTAAACTGTGCAAGCAACTATCAGCTGAGGCTTCATGTCAAGAATAGTATATGTGAAAATGTATTTGAATTGATATAAGGACATACTGTTATCATTTTTTACAACTGAAGACATTAAATCACAAGTAATTCATTTTTTTTCTGAGTTCATCTGTAGAACGGTGGAGTCTAGATTTTATTCTAAAGTCTGGCATCAGAGAATATTCTCTGAACCACAAACCCATCTTATCAAATGCAATTACAACCTGTAATGCATTTATTTGTATCATTATGTGTTTAATTACTAGTTGTCCAAGGAACTGCATGCTGTATAAATGTCACAACTCTGTCTTCATTGTTCACTGCTCTATCTCCAAACCCATGTCACTATGTATCATTCCCTTAATGTTAAACAAGGAATACTAGAATTAATGCACATAAGCTGACATGCTTGATTTAAAGATCAGTCATGAAATTCACTCATTTGCAAATACCTCATGATATATCCTTGAATATGTCAATTTTTTCTCTTCAGAACTTTACTTACATTAAAATCCTGTGGAAAGCAAATGCTTTGGCATTCTTTTTCTTTAGAGAATATAAGACAAAAATGAACAGGGACTCATGATCTTGGAGAAGACACAGCTCAGACAC
The DNA here is from genome assembly GCA_028658305.1 of Pachyuromys duprasi. Classification (NCBI taxonomy): domain Eukaryota; kingdom Metazoa; phylum Chordata; class Mammalia; order Rodentia; family Muridae; genus Pachyuromys; species Pachyuromys duprasi. The sequence goes on from JAQQSO010007989.1 coordinate 3,588, forward strand.
CTATTTTGGCATGATTAAATGTAGTGTCACACATATATAGCCTTTTGACTTAAATTATGTACTGTTTAATTTTTTCCAAGTATATCTAAAAAATTTATTCAACTTCTGACCATTGCTTATGCCTTGATATTTAAAACAGTAAAGGCTGTCATCAAAATATATTAATAGAACTTTATATTAAAAGGTTTACACAAGTAAATGGGACCAACACACGTTTCTACACTTAATAAAGGTGTGATGATCTAGAATGTGTGATGTGCATCTAAATGTCCAGGAGTCAATCCCAGCCCCATTCATTCTAATCTGCAATATTTGGATGTGTTGAGAACCCTTCCATACTCCTGTTTTTCCTTCCAATGAAGCAGAAGTAATAAGATAAACAGCCCTTGAGGATTATTATGAGGATTAAACTGGATCAAGTGCATTAAGCACTTAGCACATGAGCCTTGAATGTAAACCAAAGCAAACTTTATTATTACAGCAGTAATAAAAACATGGAGTGAATGAAATAAGCATTACAGGATCATGAAGAAAAGCATAGTTGCCATGAGTTCTGACCATCACAAAAGGCTTTCAGAGCAGTGAGAGAGAAGGATAAAAATGGGTCATGAGTCAGAAGAATGATTATGATAGAGTTTCACTGTGCTGTGGTAGCTAGTAGACACCAGTGTCATTTAAGTTAAAATACAAATTCATTGTGGTAAAATAAAATTAAAGATTCACACCATTGGCTGAATTTCCGTGTTTGTAGTGCTCCATCACCAAATGTGGCCAGTGGCTGCCATGCTATAGAACTCAGATAGATAACATGGCCACTTCTGCAACAAGCTCAGTTAGTGATGTGAAAGAATAAATAACAGAATTATATTTTGGTGTGTATTTCCTTTCATTAAAATACTTCCCCATGACAATATCATCGGAGGCACTGCATTATATAAGGAACTCACCATGAAACAAATATAGGCCAACTGCTTAGCATTGCAGAGGCTTCAAACTATACCCCACTGGCCAACTGATATTTAGTTCAATAAAAAAGTTTTGTTGAAACATGACCATACTGATTAATTCTCCCACTGAGCTGTGAAACTAAGGTTCAAGAGTCACAACCCTATAGCTTTTGAATCCTAAGATTTTTTACATGCTCATATCTTCAGAGAGAAAAAAAGACAGCATATTATCTCCATAAGGAATTGATTCAGTGCTTTGACAGTAAAAGTGAATAACTCTGTGGGTGTTTTTTATTCAGTCATGTATTTGTTTATGTAACAGTCAATGGATATTTATGAAGAATCTTAGTAGAAGCAGGATAGAGATATAGACAGAATGAACAAAATATAAAGCCTCTGCCATCATGGAGCTCAGAATTCATCGTGGCAATATATTAGTAAATAAAATACATTACAGGCTAGAAGGAGATGGTGGTAATGATGATGATGGATCTGTGTGTGTGTGTGTGTCTATTCTCTGTGAAGAGGAAATGGGGTTACTCATTCACTAATTATTCAAAGTGGGTGTCATTGAATAAGTGAGCATGTAAATCTTGCTTTGCAGATATACAGGGAAACCATCATTCATGTAGAAATGTGAGCAAGTGAAAAGGCTTTGAGCAGAGATTGAGCCTCACATTTACAAGGAAAATAGTCCAAATGTCCCTGTTCTGTGCTGGAAGCTAAGAACTGTTAGAAGATGGGGTGAAGACATAACCAAGAGCTTTATATCCTTTAGTAGTCTTGCTTTCACCCTGAAGACAGTCTGGAACCACTGGAGCGTGCTGAGCAGAGGGCCAGGCGTTGCCTAGCTTATATTTTATGATGATTATTAAAGTGCCAAGTATTGAGAAAAAAAACCTATAAGAAATAGAGACAGGAGTAGGGAGAGCAGCGGGAAGCCCAGTATGAGGACGCAGGCCACAGATGGAAGCGGCTTCCATTAGGTAGTAACAGGATTGGTGGGAAGAAGTGACCAGAATCCAAATCCTGCATTTCATTCACTGCTGTTGTTTAGTGAGCACCAATTATATGTCAGGCAGTGTGCTCAGGAATGGAAATAATGAGCTAAAGTATCTAAAGGGCACCATCGAGGTTCCAGCAAAGTGATTTCATGGTTTGACATCAAAATTGAGGAATCTATTTTCTATGACTTTAATATATGTGAAAGCTCCAGTCCCAGTTTTCATGCTGTGTTTGGAGATAAAACCAAGGAGAAGATGACACCAAAGACCTATGACAAGAGGAAAAGAGAAATGCTGAAGTAAATGAAAAAGTAAGGGGATCAACAAATGACCACAGTTAGATAGGGATGGGCTGGGGTGGGGAGGAAATAAGGAGTGTTGGACAGCTGGACAGTGGGCATAATGAGGGGCTTATTATTAACTGGTGGTCTGTACTTGGGCAATCATTGGTATTTTCTTAATGCTCAACAGGTAAGACTATTAATTCATGACCATTACCACTATTGCATCAATAGGCACATCTTGCCTGGCAGGTCAATAGTGTAGCATGTTAAATCTATGGCTTAATAAGACTGTTGCAGGCAGTTCTCACCTACTGACCTTTAAAGCAACTTTAGGTATGCCAAATGCCAGTGAGTAGGGAAGAAGTTTCTGCCTCAGCTTGATTTGTTTATGACATGTGACCAGAGAATATGTAGTCTTTGAGAAATGGAAAAAAATGAACTTATGTGGGTAGGGTTGACCAAAACTAAATAAATATGAACAACAACAACAAAACTCTAAAGAATGCATGTTCTACCTGTTGTAGGCAGAGTAGACAGAGGAATCCTGCAAGGGGGAATAAAGCTCCTTTTAGAAGCCATAGGCTGGCTGTTCTTTGAAAATCCGTGCCAACTGTAGGCGAAGTTTATACAAGTTATTGATCACAGAGGCCCACACATACAATCATTTCTAACATGGGAAGGTGGTGTTGGCCTCTTTCAATGCTTAGAGAACTAATCTTGCATGGTATGTTCAACAACATTCATCCTGGTAAGCATTTCAGTGCATGATTTTTAAGGCATGTGGACTACTCCAAGTTTCATGAATGTCTTTTACTTCACAAACATTGAGTCCAAAGTTGACTCAGTTACCAAAGAGAGGTCATAAAAGACATCACTGATACTCTCACTGGGTTAATGGTATGCTGTTCCAGTTTTGGAAAAGCAGTAGGGACAAGATATGAAGAGTTTAGGCATTAAGATCAGACTGGATCAAAATTGTGACTCTGGCCTTGACTGTTGGTACATTTGCAAGCAAATCAATTTCTCCAGGACTCAATTGCCTGTTCTTTTTAATAAGGAAAAAGTGTTCACCTTTACTGTATTATTACTATGATTGTAATCAGTGCAAAGTACTTAGTGTATTCTATGGCAAACACACACGTTACACAAATAGAAGTTATTAAATTAGGGGCAAAACAGACTCCCCGGAGTTGGCAATGATGAACTCACAAAAGACTTAATCATGATGGAGTGGAAGACACAATGACAGATTTCTGAGCAGAAGGGAACTCCTGGAAGCCGTTTAAAACACAGCACTTAGCAATAGCATGAGCCTTTTCTGGGGCTTTGATTCCATCTCTAGGGGGCCTTCCCATTGCTCCACATCATTTTCTCCCCTTCCTTTTCACTGCAGGCTGCTTTTGTATACTGTGATCAAGGGGTGTGTGTGTGTGTGTGTGTGTGTGTGTGTGTGTGTGTAGCAGCCTATTTGTTATGTTGTTGAGCAACCTCTTAAAAGAACTTTTCTAAATGAGTTTTGGTTTATATCAGAAAGCAGAGGACAAGGTGTGAATTTACATGGCCTCACTAGAAGTCTCTCTCAGGACCTAGCAATCAGTAATGTAAGATACACCTGACCAGTCAGGCAGATCAGTTGATTTTGCTCTGTGAAATAGAGCAGCCTCATGCAAATGCAACATCTCATTGAACATAAACAGACAGAACAGAAAAGTCAGATTCTAGTGAAGCCTAGAATGGGGTGCTTGAAACCATATTGCTTGATTTTAACAATTCATAATGATTGTCCATAATATATAAGGAAATGTGTCAGAAAAATATTTTGTTAAAGAATGTGAGTGTTGTTGTATGGTTGTGCATCTTTTGGATGAACGCTGGATATATAGCTGGGTCTTGAGGAAGCACTATTCGTAATTTTCTGAGAAAGCGCCAGATTGATTTCCAAAGTGGTTGTACAAGGTTACATTCCCTCTAGCAATGGACGAGCGTTCCCCTTTCTCCACATGCTCTCCAGGATGTGTCATCCCTTGAGTTGTTGACCTTAGCCATTCAGATGGGTGTGAGGTGGAATCTCAGGGTTGTTTTGATTTGCATTTCCCAAATGACTAAGAAGGTTGAGCAATTCTTTTTTTAACATTCTATTTTATATTAATCATAAGTTATGTACTTTGCATCCCAGCCATAGCCCCCTCACACATTCCCTCCCTATCCCCCCACCCCTCCCTCATCTCCTCCCTGCCCCTTTCCAAGTCCACTGATAGGAAAGGACCTCCTCCCCTTCCATCTAACTCTAGCTTATCAAGTCTCTTCAGGACTGGCTGCAATGTCCTCTTCTGTGGCCTAACAATGCTGCTCCTTCCTCGGGGGGGGGGGGAGGAAGGGGGCCAAAGAGCCAGCCATTGAGTTCATCTCCAAAATAGTCCCTGTTCGCCTTATTAGAGTACCCACTTGGATATTGAGCTACCATTTGCTACATTCAAGCAGGGGTTCTAGGTTACATCCATACATAGTTCTTGGTTGGAGAAACAGTCTCATAAAAGACCACTGTGCCCTGATATATTTGGTCCTAAGCTCCTGTCCTCCCCAGGTCATACTAACTACCCCTTCTCTCATATAATTCCCTGCACTCTGCCGAAGGGTTGATTATGTGTCTTAATATTTGCTTTGATACACTGCTAGGTAGTCTTTCCGAGGCTCTCTGTGGTAGGCTCTTGTCCTGCTACTTGTTTTCTCCTACAACCAATGTCCATCCCATTTGTCTTTCTAAGTGAGGATTAGTCCTCTTTCTTGTTTATCTTCTTTAGGTGTATAGATTTCAGTATGTTTATCCTATCTTATAGGTCTATTTAAGTGAGTATATACCATGTGGGTCTTTCTGCTTTTGGGATACCTCACTCAAGATGATCATTTCCAGATTCCACCATTTGCCTACAAATTTCATGATTTCCTTGTTTTTAATTGCTAAGTAGTATTCCATTGTGTAAAAGTACCACAATTTTTGTATCCATTCCTCAACTGAACAGCATCTGGATTGTTTCCAGCTTCTGGCTATTACGAATAAAGCAGCTACGAACACAGTTGAGCAAATGTCCTTGTGTACTTGAGCATCTTTTGGATATATGCCTAGGAGTGGCATAGCTGGATCTTGAAGAATCACTATTCTTAATTGCCTAAGAAAGCACCAAATTGATTTCCAGATGGTTGTACAAATTTACATTCCCACCAGCAATGGAGGAGGGTCCCTCTTTCTCCACATCCTCTCCAGCATGCTTTGTCACTTGAGTTTTTGATCTTGGCCATTCTGACAGGTGTAAAGTGAAATCTCAGGGTCCTTTTGATTTGCATCTTCCTGATGGCTACGGACATTGAGCATTTCTTTAAGTGTTTTTCTGCCATTCTAGAGTCCTCTACAGAGAGTTCTCTGTTTAGCTCTGTACCACATTTTTTAATTGGATTACTTGATTGTTGCTTTTTAACTTCTTGAGTTCTTTATATGTACTGGATATTAGCCCTCTTTTAGATGTAGGTTTGGTGAAGATCCTTTCCCAGTCCATAGGCTGTTGTTTTGTTTTGATGACAGTGTCCTTTGCTTTACAGAAGCTTTTCAGTTTCATGAGATCCCATTTATTGATTATTGCTCTTAGAGCCTGTGCTGTTGGTGTTCTGTTCAGGAAGTAGTCTCCTGTGCCAATGAGTTCTAGGGTCTTTCCCACTTTTTCTTCTAACCGATTTAATGTCTCTGGTGTTATGTTGAGGTCTTTGATCCACTTGGACTTTAGCTTTGCACAGGGTGATAAATATGGATCTATTTTCATTTTTCTGCATATAGGCATCTCGTTGGTCCAGCACCATTCGTTGAAGATGCTGTCTTTTTTCCATTGGATGGATTTGGCCTCTTTATCAAAAATCCAGTTTCCATAGATGTGTGGGTTTATTTCTGGGTATTCTATTCGGTTCCATTGATCCACTATTCTGTTTCTATGCCAATTACCATGCAGTTTTTATAACTATTGCTCTGTAGTTCAGCTTGAGATCTGGGATGGAGATACCTCCAGATGATCTGTTGTTGTACAGGATCGTTTTGGAAATTCTGGTTTTTTTGTTTTTTGAAGTTGAGAATTTTTCTTTCAAGGACCCTAAAGAATTGTTTTGGTATTTTGATGGGAATTGCATTGAATCTGTATATTTCTTTTGGCCGAATAGCCATTTTCACTATGTTAATCCTACCAATCCATGAGCACAGGAGATCTTTCCATCTTCTGATATCTTCTTCAATTTCTTTTTTTAGAGACTTGAAGTTTTTCTCAAATAGATCTTTCACTTGCTTGGTTAAAGTCACCCCAGGGTACTTTATGTTATTAGTGGCTATTGTGAAGGGTGTTGTTTCCCTAATTCCTTCTCAGTCCTTTTGTCTTTGGTGTACAGGAAGGCTTCTGATTTTTTT
>JAQQSO010007990.1:0-10262 GCA_028658305.1 Pachyuromys duprasi
TGAATGGGAATTAAGCATCCTCCCCTTGGGTCCTTCTTGTTACTTATCTTCTTTGGGTCTGTGAGTTGTAGTATGGTTATCCTGCACTATAAGGCTAACATCCACTTATAAGTTAGTATATGCCATGTGTGTCTTTCTGGGTCTGGGTTACTTTGCTCCAGACAATATTTTTTTTAGTTCCATCCATTTGCCTGCAAATTTCATGATTTCCTTGTTTTTAATAGCTGAGTAACATTCCATTGTGTAAATGTGGCACAATTTCGTTATCCATTCTTTGTTGAGGGACTTCTAGGTTATTTCTCGGTTCTGGCTATTACAAATAAAGCTGCTATGAACATAGTTGAACAAGTGTCCTAGTTGTATGGCAAGAGTGGAATAGCTGGGTCTTGAGATAGAGTTATTCCCAATTTACTGAGATAGCACTGAATTGATTTCCAGAGTGGTTGTACAAGTTTGCACTCCCACCAACAAGGCAAGAGTGTTCCCCTTTCTCCACATCCTTGCCAGCATGTGCTGTCACTTGAGTTTTTTATCTTAGCCATTCTAATGGGTGTGAGATGGAATCTCAGAGTTGTTTTGATTGGAAATAAAACTGCATGCTACTGGCATAGAAACAAACTAGTAGATCAATGGAATTAAATTGAAGACCCAGAAATAAACCCACACACCTATGGACACTTGACATTTGACAAAGAAGCCAAAACCATACAGTGGAAAAAGAGAAAGCATCTTCAACAAATGATGCTGGTCTAACTGGATATCTACATGTAGAAAAATGCAAATAGGGCTATATCTATCATCCTGCACAAAACTCAAATCCAAGTGGATCAAAGACCTCAACATAAAACCAGAAAAACTAAATCTATTAGAAGAGAAGCTGGAGAAGAGCCTTGAACTCATTGGCACAGGAGACAACTTCCTGAACCAGAACACCAACAGCTCAAGCTCTAAAACTGACAATTAATAAATGGGACCTCATGAAATTGAAGAGCCTCTATAAGGCAAAAGACACTAATTATAGAGCCAAACAGCAGCCTACATATTGGGAAAAATCTTCACCAACCCTACATCTAACAAAGGGCTAATATCTAAAATATATAAAGAACTCAAGAAAGTAAACACCAATAAACAAAATAGTCTAATTTAAAAATGGGGTACAGAGCTAAACAGAGAATTCTCAACTGAGGAATATTGAATGGCCAAGAAGCACTTAAAGAAATGTTCAATATTCTTAGACAGCCTACTCTCACACAGACTAATTATAGACACAGACTTACTTCTACTGTTAAATTTTGGTGTTTCTCCTCCCTCATAAGTCCATCTAACATGTATGAATTTTATCTGTAAGAGATGATACAAAGCAAGAGTCTTGTTTGTGTGAGAACCAGATGCATCCTGGGCTTCGAAACTTGGTACACTTGATTGCATCCACCTCCCTACACATCATCAGTGAGGGCTTATACCAGTGACTTGAATATCACCTTCATCCATTTATTCACCTATAAAAAATAGGGACTAGATAATATGAGCCAAATTAGGGCTTTCAGGAAAACTGTTGAAATGTAGAATCCCTCAATATTAGTTCTAGTCACATTCATTGAAGCCTAAGTGTTACAGATTAGATTTTTTGAAAATTGACACAGTAATATCTCTGATCCCACTTTGATTTCCACTCTGATTTTTTTCCTTCTGATCTGGACAGATTTCTGTGTGTTCCTAGGCAAACAGCATGCTGAAAGAGTCTTTATTATTTCAAAGACCAGATATGAAAGCAAGTATAAGTCATCCTGGCTCTAAGCATGGTACTTTTGGAACCCAGACATTTCATTGTAAAGAATTGTGAGACACATGTTGCTGCCACATTTAGATGTCACAGCCACAAACAGCAATCACCAAGTGCATGAATCAACAAGCCTTCAATGACTGCAACTGTAAAAGCAAATTTTATTCACTTGATGTAATTGTCATCTTGGAGGCTTACTGCCTCTATCTGCTAACCTAGGCCTAGTCCTGGAACCTTCTAGCCTCCATACAATCTAATCTAGGACTATAATATGTTCAGCCTCTGAGACTTACTGCTGAATTATCCCACCCTTTCTAACTCTCTCTGAATTCTGGTTAACTGGTTCAACTCTGCTGTTCAGGCTCAAACTCCTCTCCAAGGTAAGAGATTCAAACTAGATTCTCTCAGCTTCTGGCTGAATTGCTCTGCTTGGCCTCAAACTAACTCTGACAATCTGTCTTAATCTTCTGGCTCATTCTCATTCTCTGGCTTATTCCGTCTTCACCTGTGTCTAGCTTGTTCTCTCTTCAACCTGTCTCTAAAACTCTCCAGGTAAAATTTCCTCCTCTCTCCCTCTGTGTTGCTCTCTCTCTGATCTTGTAAGAGTTGGGCATGTTCTGTTCTGTCAAATCATTCTCTGATTCATCACTTCACCTCTCAATTAGATGTCACTTTCACACTTGGGTATGTCCTTCTACAAACTAACTTTACCTTCATAGTTTGAGAGCAAAGGTATGTACTAAGGCTGTGTCTTAGTACTATGGTACGAAGATTGTGTCTGTATTCCAGTCAGATCACATAAACATAGAAGGTCTTTGGATATGAACCCTTGTCCAAGAAGCCATGTTGTTGATTAAAGTTCCTCTGCATGCTACTTCAAGACACCTTTGAACTGTCTGATCTAGCACTGACCCTATTCTTACACACTAAATTACCCAAGTTCAGACCAGAGCTATATATGAAGCAGAAAGGAATACATAAGCAGGGAAGGCATAAAAATGTTGCTCTGAATTATGGTATATTGGAGAAATATAGCTGTCCTCCTCCCACCCTGTACCAACAGACTTGAATGGTATTAATACCCATTTTGAGAAAAGAAAAAAAAAAGATGAGCAGACTCTAAACAAAATATGTACCCTCACTGCTTCAAGTTAGGGTTTAGGGGTGATTTGTTATATAATTGATAATTAGACCACCAAATCTCAGTGAATCAAATATATTGTTAAGGTTGCAGTAAAAATAAATCAAGTTATGCTATGTGAGAAATTTGAAATATAAAGAAATTTGAAATGTGTTCTCAAAACCTTCCAGTTTTCTTCTTTTGTAAAGTCTGTCTTGAAATCATTCAGGGGTATAGCTCAAAAACAGTCCTGTTCAATGCTGCCCTTTCTACAATATAACTATGAACACCACTCAAGTGTACTGGGTACAGGATGCTAGAGGAATAAGTTAGTGCTTTATTTTCAATTCTGAGAGAGTTCAGGGCTATGCTTCAAGGCTATTTTCTGCTTATTTATTCCTTCTTCCTTTATATAGAACTTGGTCTGAAATTGTCTGATTGTGTGTACAAGGTTAAAAGACCAAATGAGAACCATTGGGATCAACTGAACTAACAAAGGAATAGGACCAGAGCCTGCTGTAGATCTCCTCTGAAAGACTCAACCCAGCAGGAGATCAATGCAGATGCTGAGACTAACAGCATCTTTTGGCAAAGTGCAGGGAGTCATATGGAATACTGAGGAGAGGGGACAGGAACTCCAAAAAGAGACCAAAGAAGGTTAAAAAAAAATCTGGGTCCAAGGGGGCCTGCAGAGACTTATATGCACTAACCAAGGACCATGTATGGAGAGGACCTAGGCCCCCTGCTCAGATGTAGCCCATAAGCTACATCTCCTCATGGGTCCTCCAGTAAGTGGAGCAAGGGCTGTCTCTGACATGGACTCTGTTATCAACTCTTTGATCACTTCCCCTTCGCAGTGGCTTTGCCAGGCCACGAGGAAAGAGGATGCAGACAGTCCTTGTGAGACTTGATAGGCTGGAATCATATGGTAGGGAAGGAGGGCTCCCTTTTCTGAGGACTAGGGGATGGGGATTAGGGGAGAAGATGGAGGGACAGTGGGATTTGGGGGAGACAAGAGAGGGACCTACAATAAATTATAATAAATAAATAAATTAGTATGCTCAAAAAAAACCTATGTAATTTACAGTTATGACTCTAAACAAGAAATAGGAAAGACACCTTAAGCATGAAGATGCTGTTTTTCCCCAGTTATTTTTCTAAGTAAGAAGTGGCTGAACAGTCCATAGATCAATGAATTTTGCTGAAGTCTGTACTGGGCAGAGTTCTACATAATCATTTTATCTTGTTAGGAGCTAATTTATTATGATAGACTTTATACAGGTATCCCATCAATTAGAAAATGTCATATCACATAACTAATTTCAAATTATTAGTTATTGATGTGTCAATAAGAGTATTGACATGGCTATCTGTCTTTTTTCATTGCTGCTAGCTATGCAAAATGTTTAAATTGGACCTAAAAAATCTGCCATTTTTGATGTTGCAGCACTTTTCTGACTTCTTAGATTATCATCAAATCAGAAGTAAATGTTGACCATCAAAACAGTACAAGCATCCCCACAAATACATGAAATGTAACATATAAACAAGTATAGAAAAATATAGAAAACAATAAAAAAGGAAAATTGAAAGGATAAAAGACGAAGTGTGAGGGGAAACAAAAGAAAAAATATTTGAGAAGTAAGCTTCTCATTTATCATGATGGCTGAATGTCTTTGTCCTACAGTAAAAGCTATTTCTCAAGTAAAGAGTAGGTTTCAGTTTCTGTTAGCATGTTAAGTGTTTTTCCCCGAGTTTTAACTAATGCCTCATAGCAGCTGGGAAATCTCTCTGTTCTCCCCTAGATGCTTGATAAGAGAGTCTAAATCAGAAGGCAGGGAAATACAACCTTTTATTACGATTGTCTCATCAGTAAGTTCTCTTGGATCAGGACCAGGTTCAACGGCTTCATTTGATCCACAGCCTTCTCATGAGCTGCCCTCCTGGGTAGCCCTTGTGGTCACAAAGTTGAAAACATTCACATTTTTGCAGAACCTTGACTTATATCCTGCCAAGTACACCAAATTTCTGGTGCCTTCTTTCTCTTCTGAACCTTTACTCTGTGTTTGCTTCTCAAAGTGGTGTTTCTTTTCCTGCTTGGCAGCAAGGGGTAGAGGAGCCTGATCTTAAACACACAGCTGAGTAGCTCTCTGGCTTTACTCTTTCAACAAAGCTGAGAATTTGTTTCAAGAAAACTTTTCTCAAAGACACAAGCAAGAATATGCATGTCTGTGGGAAACAGTTAATGTTTTTTCCATATTTCACTCTTGTTTAAAAACATGCTGTATTCAAAATAAATTTTGGTGAATACAAAGATGTACAAATCCTGCATCTATAACCATTTACTACAAGCAATAAAATGGATTCTTCTACTTAAGAAAATTCTTCCCTCACAGCAAAGAGAGCGTTTGCTCTAATTTTTCCACAAACCATTGATTCTCTTATTTTAAGAAGAGAAAGTCGAGAAAAACATGAGATGTGTGTTTCCATCAGTTTTTTTATTAGATCTTTATAGATGAAGAAATACTGAGGATGAAGTTAGAAAAGGGAGAAATGGAGTGAGTAGTGGTGATGTAAAAGTAACAGTAGACGAGGCTGCCTAGCACACTTACTGTCCCTGCCTGGGCTCCTTAGAACTAAATTAAATGGTTGTCTAAGGAAAGGGAATTATTTTCTAGTTTAGCAGAGTTATATGTTGGTCTTGGCTAATGCTGAGGGGCATCTGAAATTGCTCTTAGGATGATAAAGTTCATCTGGGGAGTGTCAGTATTTGACAGTCAGACAACAAAGGAAAATGACTTTAGAAGGTGAAGGAAGCCAGCAATGAAATTGTCAGAGTTGAAATACAAAGGAAAAGCACAAGGAAAATGACTTTTGTTTTGTTTTCCTTGGGTTTGTAGTGTGGTTTCAGATGTGTCTTTGAAATAAAAGCAGATTGGAAGGGCATTGGAGAACATCTCCACTGACAACTTTCCATCACACACAAAGTGGGAGTTAATGGTTTGTTATAGCATGGAGGATGAATGTATGTTCTTATAGCTCACAGCCAGATACTCTGTTCTTGCATATGGATGTAACCTTCTATTGCATTTAATCACCGGCTCTGTCAACCCTGGGTGGTTACATTCCCAGATGGTGGCTAACTGCAAGGATTGATAGTTTTCCAGACGAGTCAGGATTTTGCACATCCCTTGTGATTTTAAGAGACTATGCATAGAGTTCTCCAAGATTCTCTTTGGCAATAGCATCTTCTTTTCTGGAGTAATGAAACTAAGCAGCAGCTTCTATAAACACTGAAGGTCATTAAACACCACTCTTCCTAGCAGCATTCCAGTTGGTTTTATTTTTTAAGATTTACTTTATAATTTTTAATTGTGTAGGGAGAGTCTGTGTGGGCATATGCATATGTGGGTGAAAACCAGAGTAGATTGTTACTGGTAGTTATGAGCAGCAAGTGCCGGGAGTCAAATATATATCCTCTGAAAGAACAGTATGAGTTGGGCACAGTGGTGCACACCTATAATCCCAGCACTCAGAGAGGTAGAAGCAGGTAGATCTCTGTGAGTTCAAGGCCAGCCTGGTCTACAAAGCAAGTCCAGTACAACCAAGGCTACACAGAGAAACCATACCTAGAAAGAAAAAAAAGAGAGAGAGCAGTATGTACTCTTAACCTGTGAGCCATCTCTCTAGCACTACCCTATTGGCTTTGGAAAATAGAGAAATAGCTGCAAACCAGAAAATTAGCCACTACTTTGCTAACTTAAGTAAATAATGACTTGATTACCTTATAAGCTAAATAATTATCAGGCTCAGACTTGTATTCAAATGAAGACTGGAAAGAGCACGTCAATTAATTATAAAATAGCAAATGTTCAGCCCTAAAATCACACATACAAGTAACATTATACAGACAGAGAAATTGAGATGGTTGTACTTATGTACTTAAGAGTGTGTGGGTGTGAGTGTGTGTGTGTGAGAGAGAGTGTGTAAGTGTGTGAGTGTGTGTGTGTTAATTATGTAACAACAAGTTGCGGAAAACAGACCGTGAATTTGAAAACCAGCAAGGAGGAGTATATTGGACGGTATGGAGGGAGGAAAGGAAAGAAGGAATGATATAATTATATCATAATCTCAAAACATAAAAGACATGATTTTAAAAATATAAACTGAATAAAATAAACTTCTTAAAACTGTGAAACCAAGTCATGGGACCACATTCTTATAGTCCCGGATGCTTGACACCTAAGGCAGGGACATCATTTGAACTCCTAGGTACCAGCCTAGGTAACATAGCAGGACCCTATCTCATAAATAAGTAATTGTAAGTAACTTGGACATAGGTATTTCACAATTTTATGAAATATTTTATTCAATAATCAGTTTTAAATTTCTGTCCACCTTTGAATCTCTTGATTCCATGTAAAAGTCTCACATGCCTTAATAGAAAAGGCATATAAATGTATAAAACAGACAAGAAGTTTGGACAGGTTTCAACTAAGCATCCAAGCGTTGAGGGCTTATTAAAATTCAGTTAGAACTCTGGGCTTTTGAAATTTCTCCATTTCTAACAAATGTGATAACATCATCACTAAGACAGTATAAATCATCTTCGCTTAGAACAGAGCTGGGGAGTAGCCTGGAGTATCGCAAGCATTTTTCTTTTCTAATTTGGAAAAGCGTTTGTCTTTTCTTCCACTAACATGGGTGTTTTCCTGTCAACCAAGGATGAAAATGAAGAACTGGAAGTTTATTTGGTGATTGCTGCTAAAGGTCATTGAAAATGACACAAAAATATGCAACGCCTAAGTTTCTGTTTTAACAAATGAGCTAGGTCTCCTCTGATTAACATCTCAATGGCCATGTGCACTCTTGGTTAGTTATTATCTCTTCCTCAGCATTATGGATATCTGGATAATTGATCAGGTTTTTTTAATTTTTATCTAGACAGTAGGCCTTCAACAGATAGGAGATTATTATAAACTAATATGATGTAAGCCTCAAAGGCAGAGTTTTCAAGCCATTCTGGTTTGGACCCAAAGCATTTTCATTCTCAGGCATTTCCTGATATAAAATTCCAGCAGTCTTTGGAATATCATAATGAGGATGACAAACTTGTCAATGCTGAATAGGAATGGCGATGGCTTAACTGAATAAGGATAGAAAAGTGATGTTTTAGAAGACAGCATCCAAAGCAGACATACACATATTTTTGGAATGAGATAAAGCATTTCCTTAACATGCCTAAGCCCCTGGGTTTGATCCTCAATGCAAAACAGAAAAAAATACCTATTTAAAATAAACTAAACTCAAGTCCATATATTCTTTACTAGAACTTTTGCCTACTGAACTATGAGATTCCCTTAAGTCATGTGACTAGCTTCCTTGTCAAACAACTTGATTTAATTTAGAGGAAGGCTGGAAGGTATAAGAGCTATTGGAAGTCTAGAATATTATAGAATTGTAGATTTAGATTTTTGTTCTGGTTTATGGCTTCTGTATAAGCCCCATGGAAGAGTATGGGTCAAACTGAGCCCAAAACACATGGGCTTTGTAAGCTTGGCATATATTTTTGTGTTTTGTTATTTTGCATGTGAACATTTCCATATAAGAGCTGCATTAAAGTCAGGAGTGATAGTTCATGTTTGTCATCTCAGTTCTTACAAGGATTACCATGGTTGAAGACAACCTGCACTACACAGAAAACCCCAAGCCAGTATAGGCTAGAGTGAGACCCTATTTCACGAAGAAGGAGAAGAAATTTAAAAAGGCATAGTAGGAGAAGGAATTATCCAAAGTCCTCCACGTATCATCTTCAGGTTAACAGCACAGAACGATGTGAAAACTTAGAGCAACACGTTTAACAGTTTGTCTGACATCTGCGTATCAGAAATAAGAGGTAAGCTCCTGACCCTTTCCCTGCTCTCTCTTTCTTCCGTGTCTATCCCCTTTGTCCTTCTGGATAGGGATTGGACATTTTAGCAAGAGTCCTCCCTCTTGATTAGTTTCTTTAGGTGTACAGATTTTAGTAGGTTCATCCTATAGTATATGTTTATATGAGTGAGTATATACTGTGTGTGTCTGCACAGGGGTCCCTCCTGAGACTGATGGTCCAACCAGGTACCATGCATAGAGGTAGTCTAGGACCCCTGTACAGGTGTGGCCCATGGCAGTTCAGTGTCCAAGTGGGTTCCATAGTAATGGGAACAGGGACTGTCTCTGACAGAAACTGATTGGCCTGCTTTTTGATCCCCTCCCCCTGAGTGGGGAGCAGCCTTGCAGGGCCACAGAGGAAGACAATGCAGCCACTCCTGTTGAGACCTGATGGACTGGGATTGGAGGGAAGGAAAGGAGGACCTGCCCTATCAGTGGTCTTGGGGAGGGACACGGATGCAGAGGGGGGGAGTAAGGAAGGGGTTTGGATGGGAGGAGGGAGGTAACTACAGGGGTGTATAAGGTGAATAAAGTTAAAGAATTTAATAAAAGGAAAAAAAAAGGAAATAAGAGGTGAGACTAAGAGATCTGTGTTCTAAAAAGCCCTCCACATATGCATGCTCTGCTTTGAAAACCATCATTTTATTTGACTTACTGGTTTCTTTGAAACCCCTATTTGTCAGCACGCTCACACAAGTATTAGGTTTGAGTCCTTCTGTGTCATCCACCAGAATGTGTGCTACACTGTTTTGCTGTTACTGTTTCATTGTGCATCCATCTTCCTCAGTCACATAAACCGATCAAACACAAGAATCATGGGAAGCTAGGAAGGAACCCCTAATTTTAGCATTCAGTATAGTGACTGAAAACAATAGGTGCTCAATAAACATTTGTGAAATGACTTATTGTTAGATGAATATTTTCATGTTTTATTTATTTGCATTTTATCATCTTCAAATAAATTAAGTTCTTATGCAAGCATGTTCATTTAAGTAGCATATGGCTAACATTTAAAGCAAGGAGTCAGGACAAATGTGAAGGACTTGCTCAGTCATCCTAGGAGCTGTGTGCTTTTACTGAAGCTTCAGTACCTACTTATCACTGCTTATTGCTGTGTAGTCCCCCACAGGAAATTTGCTGATGCAGAGAAATTCTTAGTCTTTGAATATAGGTTGCATTTCAGGCATCTGAGCAATGATACACATGGAAATGGCAATTTTGTGCATTGTAGAATCATCAAAAAAAAAGGAGTGGAATCACCCTTTTGCAAAAAAATAATAAATGAAGACTGATATTGCTAAGTCCCTTGTGCATTTTTTTAGTATTCTTTCACTGTGATTCACAATAAAATAACCATTTTTCTTTTTACCCCAATGCCCAGTAGACACATAACACATGTTCTTAGAGTCAGTCACCCTTGAGCCATCT
>JAQQSO010007991.1:0-10259 GCA_028658305.1 Pachyuromys duprasi
CTTGATAGATTGCATCAGCCTAAATTAAGTCAAGATCAGGTAGAAAAAATGAATAGTCCTATATCCCCCAAAGAAATAGAAGCAGTCATCAACAGTCTCCCTGCCAAAAAAAGCCCTAGGCCAAATGGATTCAGTGCAGAATTCTACCAGACCTTCAAAGAAGTCCTAACACCAATTCTCTATAAGGTGATCCACAAAATAGAAATAGAAAGAAAATTACCGAACTCTTTCTATGAAGCCACAGTCACCTTGATACCTAAACCACACAAAGACCCCCCAAAAAAGAGAACTTCAGACCTATCTCTCTTATGAACATTGATGCAAAAATACTCAATAAAATACTTGCAAACCGAATCCAAGAACACATAAAAGATATCATACACCATGACCAAGTAGGCTTCATCCCAGGCATGCTAGAGTGGTTCAATATACGGAAATCCGTCAATGTGATCCACCATATAAACAAACTGAAGGACAAAAACCACATGATCATCTCTCTTTGGAGAGACTAGGGATACAAGGCACATACCTAAACATAGTAAATGCAATATACAGCAAGCCTATAGCCAACATCAAACTCAATGGAGAGAAACTTAAATGAATCCCACTGAAATCAGGGACTAGGCAAGTCTGCCCACTGTCTCCATATCTCTTCAACATAGTACTTGAAGTCCTAGCTAGAGCAATAAGACAACTAAAGGAGATCAAGGGGATACAAATCGGAAAGGAAGAGGTCAAACTATCCCTATTTGCAGATGATATGTTAATATGCATGAGTGACCCCAAAAATTCAACCAGAGAACAACTCACTGAACATAGAGAAATCGAGCTGGTGCCTACATAGCAATTTCAGTATATATATATATATATATATATATATATATATATATATATATATATATATAATATATATAAATTATACATACATATATGTTTGAAATTATATATGTACATATATGTGTATAGAGAGATACATAGATAGATAGACAGAGAAATATGCTTTTATGTGTAATCTGTATCTATTTTTTAAATTCCAGTAACCAAAATTTTGCAAGATTATACATAGAAGATGTCAATTAATTATTTTATTTGTTTGTTTATACCTTATACAATCATTACATCAATTTTTCACTTTCCTCCCTCCAAAACCTCTTGAACTTTTTGCTGTTTTGAAAATTCATGGCCATGTTTTCATGAATGGAGTTTTCAAAAGCAAGCTATCAAAATTTAATTTGCATTATATTGTATATATTATATTATAATAATAATGATATATAATAATACCATAAAATTATATCATTTGTATAAATAAGAAATAGTATTGCAGGAGAGTAGAAAAAGCATAGAGATGAAGTATTATTTTGTTGTTGTTAGGAGACAGTTGCCTGAGTCCAGCCATCTCAAGACTTCTGCTGCCAGGATCAAAACTAAATTCATACTCAGAGTCCCTAGAACTTTCTCCTATCCTGATTCTTCATGTGTTTCATGTTTGTCTGTTAATCAGGAAAAAGCGTAAAGAATGAAGTTGCTGATCATCTAAACTAAGGCACAGAAGTTTTAAATGTGTTTCCTGTCATGACTTAAATTCACTCTGATCAGCTTTCCCCCTCTTTTGTTCCTGTATAATTCTAAATTTGATGCCAGATATCCAGGAGGAGATTTTAATGCAAAGGCTGATTTGAGAACTTTAAGCCCAGGTGTCCTGGATAAATCTGAGTCACCAGTGTTTACTTTCTTGGTCAAAACCTTGTATCATAGTATGATTGAAAAATGCTACAACCCGTTCTGCTTCCCCTTGACATGTGGTTCCATCCTATTAAAATGTTGTACAATTTCACTTTAAGGTCTTAGTTCAGCTACCAAATCTGTTCTGAGGACCTGTCCAATCATTAGCAGCCTGAGTACAATAAGATTTTTGTCATTGCTTAAACATTTACTAAGATAAATATTCAGATAATTAGTCAGTGCCCTAATCTGTGTTATTGTCCCTGACTGGTCAGTTTTTGCCCCCTTGTTCAAATAAAGTTCTTGCTTTGATGGACTTTTGCAACTTCTTGGGTTGTTTTGGTGTTTTAGACTCCAACATTGTGTATTATTGAGAATGTAATTGTGGAATGGCTGGTATTAGAGTGTATTTCTAAAAGCAGAACACAAATTGTGAGACGAAGGCTTAAGAATCATAATACTGTGAAAGAGTGAGTTAGAAAATTATCATCTGTACTTGGCTGTAATATACTTACTTTCTATTCTACAACTTTATTATTATAGCTGCAAGGTAGTGCTTCTGAATGGCAGACAGTAGAAACTGATATTACCAGTTCCTCTTCTTAAAAAAAAAACACTGAATTGATTATTTTAAGTGTATGCTTTGTGGAATGCAGCTATGGCTCTTGTTAAAATCACCTATTCTGTTTTGATGATTTGTTCCATCATCATCATCATTATTAGTTACATTTTATTCACTTTATAACCCAGCTGTAGCCCCCTCCCTCATCTCTGTGTCCCACCTTCTCTCTTTCTTCCCCACTATGTTCCTCTCCTAGTCAACAGATAGGGGAGGTTCTCTTCCCTACAATTTGACTCTAGCTTATCAGTATCATCAGGACTGTCTGGACCTTCTTTTTCTGTAGCCTAATAAATCCACTTCGACTGAGAGAAGTGATCAAGGGATAGGCAACCAAGTTCATGCCAGTGACTGTCCCTGCTCCCTTAGTAGGAGAAATCAGATGTTCAAACTAACTTTCACAATAGCAATCCCAACCAAACAAGCTGTTTTTTGATAACCTATAATTTTGTCTCAGACTATGGTGCTCTCCAAAGTCACTGTGGACCATGATGAAATCATACAGGTTTGGGAAGAAAGAAAGAACCAAACATGTTTTTCACCCACATAGAAGGACCAGGTGAAGACCTCCAGGGCTATGGAATTCCAAGAGTACATGGATGAGAGGGAAATAGAACAATAAAAAAGACAGCAAATTCAGAGCAAGTTTGGCTACAGTGACAGACATATCTCAGTACTGTGATGCTCAGTTGTCTGGACTTTGCTAGTGTTTATACTGACCTGTCATGAGAACCTATGGGTATGCACAGACTGAGAGCCTGAAGCAACAGTAGGAAGCGGCTGTGGCATACAGAGAATTCTCTGACACTGTTGACGTCTGACCCTATTTCAGGACCTAAATCAAGAATCTCCTTGGATCAGCCTCAAGGAAGGGGACTGTCTCTGTGTAGTGAAGAGTCTGACATGTCCCTTCCTTTGCTTTGCCTCAGCCTCCTCCTGAAACCTGTGTATATATCAATGAGAATGCCTCCGCTCAGTTGTGGTCATTTGTGGAAGCCCAACACCTACATGAAGGCAGACTTTAAAATTGCTACATTTATCCCCATTTCCATCCCACTTGATCTACCTTATAACTTCCAGAACATTTTTGACAGAGAACCAAGTCAACGATGGAAGGCCGATCTGTGAGTACTTACTTGAATGTGCTGTGGTTGTTCTGGCTAAAAGATTGTACATGCCTTGCTAAATATAGGTAATTCCATTGAGAATAATGAACCAGATACAGAACAATGTGAAAAACAGTTTCAGATTTTTTTCTGCTTCATTATGCATCTGCAAACATTTCCACTTCTCTTTCTTATGTTTACAGTGAGAAAGATATCAGGGATAGAAAAAAAAAACAACTTTTGTGTCTACTCCATGGTGTGATTCCATGGTCAGACTTATACATTTTTAACACACTGACTCTAGTATGTCAAGATAAGATTTCCATCTCCTCAGTTCTATTTGGCCATCTAAATGTCTTATGTTTGAATATCTGTTTCTTTCCAGAGACTTGGAGTTTCTGCTAAAGTGAACTTGAATATCCCTATGTCCTCAGTACAAACCTTAGAATCTCTGGTTTCTCACGTTCTGGCTTTATTATCTTTAAAGTATGTCAGAGGTTAGACACTGTGGTCATATTTATGATTTATTCATTTATCATTGACTTTGTAATATATATTATATGTAATATATATAGTAATATATATATAGTAATATATATAGTGTTCTGAAATTCTTATTTTTCATGCCCATATTGTCTTCTGCTTAGTTAGCTCTGCTGGAAACCCAGTGTTCTGTGATTTGATTGCAAGTTTTATGATTTTCATTTCCCATCTTTCTATCTGTCTTTCTCCTCCTTCAGAATCTCAATTTTATCTTAAGATTTGTCTTATATGGTGCTGATTATTTCCTGTGTATTGATGTTTATTCTCTCCCTCATCAAAGTTCTCCTGGAGACTGTTGATTTTTTTTCCTCAATGGCCAGTTGAATACATTCCTTGATTCTTCTTCTCTGTTGTTCATCTCTTTACTTTATGAAGTATTCATCTGCCACTTTATCTCTCTGATAAACTGTGAGTTAGGTTGTTGGTTATTTATGATACTGTGGAGGAGTCATTAGGCTTTTTCATACTCCTGTTGTTCCATTGATGCTATAATTGGTACATGTTTTCATTTGAACATCAATTTTGGGATTAGGACGGCCCTTTGATGAAAAGTACCTTCTTGAAACCTCAATACATATTTCCTCTCTGATCAGGAAACAACCATACAAACCTGTGGTCCTGGTAGTTGTATTGTTATGGAGTACTTAAATAGAAAAAAGACCAAGATTCCTAATTTATTTTGGAAGTAAAGGCCTCTTAGGAATGCTTTCACAAAATAGAGAAACCATAATTCAGTAGCTCATGCAGCTGGAGAGAGAAGAAATCCCAACATGGAAGAAAGGAAAGAGCCAATCCTCAGAGAGAGACAAGAGAGCAAAAAGACTGAATTGTTAATTGACAGATGTTTTAATCTAGATTCTGTTTGACCTGTGATAAGCGGATCAAGTCTCAATTCCTTGAAGTAGTTTTTAAAGTTTACACAAAGATATAAAAGTTTTAAACATATTAACATGTCTACAATCTGTAACCTATTCTGGAATCCTTACAGTAGAAAAGCAAGTGTCTGTAAAAAGCTGTGTTAGACTTATGTTTTACGGCTAAAGCTTGGGCACCAAATGGATGATTCTGGGTAAAAAATGAAGAGCCTTTCCTCTCTCTGAATATGTAATGGTAGATAATTTTTCAGCACAATGAGAAGCATTGAAGTATATCTTTAGCAAGAATGAAAGGACATTAAAAAGTTTGATTCTGTAAAAATGAGAAGACTAGCCAGTCCTTTCACCTGGTGGTTTTCATAGCATATCAAAGCTCCACTGATTCATATTTTAAAGCTCTGAAATTTGGAAATCTTTAACTCATTTTCACATACTTTAAACCACTTTCTCAGACATTTACAACTTGGAGTTACAGACCTAAAATTACTCTCTTATATATTCAAAATTTACATCAATTTTAAAGTGTTTGTTTCCCCTATCCAGGTATTTACCAGGAAACAAAGTTGCTTGATTACTGGGGGAAATGATTGACAAGCAAGTTCTTTTAAATGAAAGAACCATAAAAAATAAACCGTTAGGTATTAGTAGCTTCAGTTTGAATTTCATTTAAATCTAATTTTGTGTGATTAGATATTTCAGTGTGAAACCAGCAAGGCAATGCCTTCTTCATCAGGGAACCTAGTAACTGTAGGAAAGAAACTGATTTTCATGTATGATAGGGGCGGAACATGCAGCTGCAACCTTGTTTAGAGGAGCTGCCCAAGGTTTCTTACCTCTGCTAAATTTCTATAGTGACAACTTGCTGTCAACACGTCAAGAGATCTGAGAGGGGTAAATTTGAGCAGGCAGTATCATCCAAATTTCCTCTATATCTGTCAAAATGACAGAGACTTGACAGATACCTAGGCACCCAGTCTGGGATTCTCCATTAAGTCTTCAGCTGCCACACAGGGCATCATAACCTCCAAACACCATACTCATGAGGCCTGAGAGATTTTTTTTTATGGAGGAGGAACTTGGGAAAATTCACCTACCTTGTCCAGGCAGAGTATGGCATTTAACTCAACAATTTCCACAGGTTGGGTAGGGATGTATATTGGTGGGAGAAACATGTGGCAATTCATTGTTCAGTTTTCAGCATTATCCCAGTTGAAATATGATCAAAGAAAAGGCCATTTCTGCCCATTTTATTTGTAGATAGGCATAGCTACTGACTCTAGAAGTCTGTCAGAGAAAGCCTTTTTCATTAAATTCCTTAATTCCATATTTGACAGAACTCTTTGAGAGATTTGAGGAAGAGCATCTAATTTATTACCATACTTTTCCACTTGAATATTTTTATTAATTAAATCAATTTACATCTTAGTCATACGCTGCACCCTCCTATACTCCCAATCCCACCCTCTCTCCCACATTCCCCTCCCCTATTCTGCCTCATAACTACACACCGGAGCTCCTGCAGTATTGGGATAACTGAGTTCATCTCTCTCCCCTGTGGTCTGTTAGGGCAGTACAATCAGGGGAACGTGATCAACAAGCAGAAAACATATTCCATGTCAGAGTTATCTCCCTCCCCCTTAACTACTGTGCCCATATGAAGCCTAATCATCCCTTGGAAAATTTATACATAGAGGACCTAAGTTCAAACCATGCATTGTCCTTGGGGGTGTTTCAGACTCTGTAGTATCATCTGGGCTCTGTTGTATTATTGGCCCTGATGATCTTCATGTGGAGTTCCTATCACACATATACATGAATGAGTATACGGATGTAACCAAGTGAATACATTGTTTATTCTTTAATATTACTTTTCTGTGATTGGAAAAACATCAGCCCTCAGCACAAATGGAAAAAAAATAGAGAGTGAATTTATTGTTGAATAAATTTGAGTCTGTGAACACAATTTAGGTTATCCCAAATTCCATGATACAATGTGGAAGCAGCTTCATGCAATTTCCATAATAACAGAATAAAGAAAGCTATAAATCCAATACATTGCTGGAAATATCATAGAGAAGGTTAATAGCAAGATGCAGAAAGTTATCATACAGGCCCAAGATGGTATATGATGTCATTCTTGTCTTTTAGATTGGCAGAAGACAGTGGTGTGCTGGGTTACTACATTCCAAAATGACTTTATTCATTATCTGTAAGAGATCATCTCAGCATTAGAGGTGTCCAAAAAAACTGCTACTCGGGGTGCCTCAGGTATCCTGAACTATGGTAATGAGGCCCTAGAGCTATTACATTCCAATATTTCCACCTCATTAAATTTTGTATAGTCAGTCTTTGCAGACACAGCTCTTTCCAGGAGTTCTCATTGATACATGTATGTATTCATACAGTTCAATATTTAGTGTGGGATAATCCTTGGAAAGACTAATTTTCTTTCTCTCAGTTGGTCCTCATTGCCTGGTGTTAACCAATAGATTCTCTCTTAATATTGAATCTAGCCATATAGCTCAGATTAATGAAGTACAACCAAATGGTGTTTCTTCCTGGTGATGGTAGGTCTGAAGGCAGAATCATTCCTTCAGTAGAACCTAGTGGCCATTAGGCTCATGATTTCTGTTAAGCTCCCTCTATAAGGGTTACCCAGACTCTTATCTACCACAGATTTTGAAAGAAGCTTCTGAGGACCCTTCCCTAAACACTGAAGGCCTTGAGTGAGAAAGTTCAGCCCACCTCCTTACAACAAAGTTACACTTCCTCTCATGAAAGTTCAGCCCACCTACTTGCAACAAAGTTACAACTTCTCCCCCTGAGAGCACTTTTGTACTATCTTAATATACTTGGGGTTTTCCTCTCTTTTATAGGCTAGTATAACTTTCTTTCTTTCACTGCCTTACATAAGAAACTCTCATTCTTCATTTAATCTGCAAGCTTCATAAAACACCTTTTCTTTAGTTACTACTTTTTACATTTTGTAAAGAAAATTAATTTTTACATTAGGTTTATATGTGTTTTGCGTACATGTTTGTGTGTGCATGGTTCCTTCAGAGACCAGTGGAGGACATAGATACCCAAGAAGTGGTGGTACATATTATTGGAACCAAAACCTGGCTGCTGGGACTTGAATCAGGGTCTTTCACAGGAGCAGCAAGTAGTCATAACATCTCAGTCATTTCTCAAGGCCCTAGAACACTATTTTACACAGGCTTATTTATTCTTATTTCTTACCCTTGAGTGCTTACCTTCTTTTATATGTGTGAATGCCACAGGTATGCCTGGTCCCCAAAGATGCCAGAAAGGATCTTATGACCTACACATAGTTCCAAGGCTACCCAGTGGGCACTGAGAATTGGTATTAGCTTTTACTCAAAGGGGTCAGTGTGCCTAGATGCATGGACATCTGTGTATACAGCAAAGAGACAGTTTAACAGTAGGAGTGCATATAAACAAACTTGCTACAATTTTTAAGTGAGTATGAAATTAAATCATTTCAAAACAAAAGGACATGAAGGAGTTATTCATATTCCTAGCGAACACCTTAGTAACTCTTCCATATGCCAATGCTTGCATAAACAGAAAGATCATCAGCACCTATATATTCAGTAGTCATATGACACAGACAAATGACAATGCACAGAAAAAAATTACTAGATGCAGTTTAATTTGGGAGGTTTTAGGAGCCATTCCATGATGTTCCTGAGTTGCCCAGAGCTTATTCATAAAAGCTTCACATGTCACAGGAAAAGTCAAGGCCTAAGACCTCTAAGTTCCTGAATTTGATAAAGAATTTCTGAGAAAAATTGACTGACTATACTCATTGCTCTATCCTTATATGTTTAGAACGAAATTGAAAAACTATCAAATTTTGCTGACCATATACTTTGCCATTGAGAAGATCAATAAGGACTCACAATTACTTCCTAATGTGACCATGCGTCTCCATGTCTACAATGCCTTTAATTATAACAAAAGAACCTTGGAGGGCCCTCTGATGTTCATGTTGGGAGGAGTGATTATATCCCTAATTACAAATGCAAAACACAACACAAAGCTCTAGGTATCATTTCAGGAACCAGGCCCGAATTTTCTGCTGCTATTGGAACACTTTTGGAGCTCTACAAAGTCCCGCAAGTAAGTTAGGAAAGTATTTTTGTTCACAGTCACAATAGAAACCTGGCCAAAAGAAAACAACAGGTGGTTTATGTTTACTTTAGGCAGATTTCAAATAGCAGTGAATGAATTTCCTTGATATGGCAATGATTAGCAGTGGAAAGAGTATGGTGAAAAGCATGAGCAATTCATTCTGAGAATTTTGAAGCAGATCACTTAATAGTATTCATGATTCTGTCTCCATGTGTTGGCAAGATGAAGTGTGGATACTCAGGCTGCTCACAAGTCAACTTCTACAACACAGATATCTAAGTGCCCAATCTTATAGTTTGGGCCCAATCTAGATGTTTATAGCTTATAAACATCTCATAGTACATAGAATGGTCAATATCTGACATAAGAAAAAGGACATGTAACTAAATTTGGAACAATCCTCAAGACCATAACCAGTGAAAAAAAATTACAAGGAATTTTTATTATCTCATTCAACATAGTTGACCTCAGAGTGTGGAGAATATCTACAAAGGTATATTCCCACTACTGACTATTACCAGCCTAGAGTGAAGCAAAGCATCCATCAGACGGCATTAGTATAAACAGAGAAATCATTCAGTGAGTGTAAGGGTTAGGAATAATCAAGATTACAAAACCCACAATGTAACTCTGATTGTTATCACTCAGTTAAACAGTTCATATGTGAACAATGAACCCATTTCTTCTCTTAGGGTGATGACCCCAAATACCTACAACATCAAAATCACTTTTTTTCCTTTGCTTCTTCAGGTCACATATGGACCTTTTAAGGCCGAGCTAAGTGACAAAGTTACATTCCCATCCCTTTATCAGATGTCTCCTAAAGACAGAGGCCTAACCCATTGTGTTCTCTCTTTATTGCTGTACTTTCATTGGAATTGGGTGGGGCTTTTTGTGGTTGATGATCTGAAAGGAAATGAGTTTCTCTCTCACCTGAAAGCAGAAATGGCAACAGAAGATATCTGTGTGGCTTTTACACAAAAAAAAATCCCTGCTTATTGGAAGCTAGGGTTAAAATATGTTGCTGATTTGGTAGACCTGAACCAACATACACAAGTGAATATACAGGTATTCTATGGTGATATAGATGACTTGCTGATATTCTGTCTTAATAACAGAATATTTTTAGCCAGAGGGAAGGTGTGGTTCATGGCAAAGCAACACTTCATATATTTAGAGTCTGCAGCAGATGAGTATTATTTGACATACTTTTTCAGAGGAAGTTATCATTTTCAA
>JAQQSO010007992.1:0-10259 GCA_028658305.1 Pachyuromys duprasi
ATATATATATATATTTAGTTTTTTAACGTTTCTATGTATATTCTATTAATTATAGATGGCCAATAAACACTTAGGAATATTAACTTCCAATAGATATGACAGTATCACTTTGAAATATTTCTAAATGTAACAGAATAATATAATTTGTGCCAGGAGTCATATTTAATCGATATTTTAATTACCTTTCTCTCAGTCTCTATGCTTACAAATGTATTATGATGACTAGTTTTTTTCTTACTTGTTATGCCATTTATCATTATTGATTTGCTTCCCAAAGAAATGTCATGCTCTCAGACTTTTGAAATGCTCCTGTAGAGTTGACTTGCTGACCAGAAGAATAAAATCTTCTTGGTAAGACAAGACAGGGTTGATTACCTTAATTTCTGATATTGGCAGTTCAATAATTCCTCATTATTTGAGAAAGCACAGTATTTTTGTAAATGTATTTTTTAAAGTATGGTTCAAATAATGTACCTGGGTTTTGAACTGCCTCTCCCATTTTTGTTAAATAATGATGTGGAAGTAAAAAAAAAAATACTAAGGAACATTTGTAGCATTAAGTGTAGTTCCACTGAGAATTTTAGATATTTACAGTAAAGATTTTTTTTTTTTTGGCAAAGTGAGATGGCTCAGAGTATGAAGGTGCCTGTACCTGTAAGTACATGCAACACCTTATCACATACCACACACACAAGTGCATACACACACACACACACATGCACTATCCTTCCATAAAGACACTGAGGTCATAGAGTAAGCTATTTTGCTTACTTGTTTATTTTGTTTGTTTTATATATAAGGTGAGAAAAAAATACTACTGTTTCTAAAAATGAAAGAGTGAAGACTAGGGTAAGATTAGTATATAAATGCATCATTATGATAATTATAATTTTTAACATAACCTGAGGAGTTGAAATCATTAAGTTTAGTTAAACTAATTATCAGGGATTCTGTGTTTATTTTAGGCCTATTTTTAAGCTATGATAAATGACATTAAATAAAAAATAGTTCATGGTGTCATTACTTTTTTCTATGGTGACCAGCTGGCTCTAAAGAAATTCTCTCAGGAATGGAAATTTAAACTTATAATAGAAGCCCATGTGAAGGATATGTGAGAGCCATAGAAACTGGTTCCAATAATCTGTAAACATATTTTGCTGGAATCTATGCACATAGTTATATACTGGTCAGCCAACTAGTTGATCTAATGCTAACTCAGTGTGCAGTGCATGTACTCAAACACATACTTTTTAATATTTAGAATATGTAACTTTAAAATATTCAAAAAAGACTGAATAATAAGTAATTGTTCCCTTATTTAAAGAATACCTTTGTATTGTTATTGGGAATTTCAGGTGAAAGCACAAACTTGTTTCTAATGACATGAAACCCTTTCATTTTTTCTCATATTGCTGTTAGCCTACTAAGGCAATGACAGTGAAGGACAGTAATTTTAGCAAATCAAATCATGGACTGTTAGAGGTCATCGTGGTTATCATTGTCAAAATCTTTCCATTCAATTTCTTTTTTATATAATTTTTATTTCTTTTATATTAATCAAAGATTATTTACTTTGTATCCCAGCTGTAGTCCCTTCTTTTACTCCCTCCCAATCTTACCCCCTCCCTCATTTCCTCCCTGCTGAAGCCATATATGATGAGGGTGCAATGACTAATTTATTAATCTGTAAAATATTGAAAATAATTTTGAAACGTAGTTTGTACAGGTCTGGCTAGTATGGGTGAAGATTTCTAAGTGTGCATCAGCTTGATAGTGATGCTCATCCTAGTGAGATGGAATCTCTAATTAGAGCCACGGGCAGTAGTTCATACTCTTCAACTTAGAAATTTGAAAGCCATAGTATTAAAATTAAAAACCATAAATATGTCATTTAAGTAAGTATTATTGATAGTTTCCACATATATAAATATATACATATATATATGTATGTATATACAATTGATTGTGAGTTTCACATCATGCCTCCATCCCACTCATTTCCCTGTTCCTTTGTGTCATCCGTCTGCCCCTGTAACTTCCCCTCACAAAGAAAAATCGATTAAAAAAAGCAAAACAAAACAAAGCATACCCTTTTGTCCACATTCGTTTACTTGCAATTATTCGTTGTAGTAAGTCATTGGTATGGTTCGAGGTCCCTAGTTCCTGCTACACAGTCAATGGAGGCCTCTTCATTATCTTTTTGTTGTGCCCTTTCATATGCTCCTGCAGTTTATAAATTGGGTAGGTTTGAAGTGAGCCACCTTAAATCCCTGGAATTGGGTCTGGGTGGTAGCTGAGTAGGTCAGCCAGCCAGTTCTTCTGTACCCAAATCACAAGAATGAGCTCTTCTGCATTGCACCAGCCAACTCACGCAAGGGCTCGGTTGGTAGTGGGAAAGATCGGCTCTTTTGCTTTCAGGCCCTACAGTAGAGTTAAGTGCACCAGAGCCAGCGCCACTGTGCTGTCCACTCTAGTTGTCAACACACTTTCCCAAGCATTGCAACCAGCCAGGGGCTGGTCTAATTATTCTGTTCTCACCTTTGTGGCTGGCTCACCTGTACCTTCTCCATTAGGACCAGAGGCATTGTATGTTCAGGCAAGATGAATGGGCCCTGCTCTCCTGAATGCTGCAACTAGTGGGTGGGAAGAGCCAGCTCCACTGCTTACCTTGGGCATAGCTCTCCGAACTACCACAGTGGGTGAGCGAGGAGGGATGGGGGGCGGCGGATATTACACCCAAGCCGCATCATTCCAGAGGAGTGGCCAGCTCTTCTCTTCGTTGCTCACACTGGCCAAGTCACTCATGTCCCTTTCACCATGGCCAGCTCCCCTGCACTGAAGGGTAAGCTGCAGTGTCCCCTTTGTTGAGTGCTGTAGCCAGTGAAGAGCAGGGCCAGTTCTGCACAGCTCTTGACCATCTACATGGTCCCGGGTGGCAGCAGAGGCCTGGGCATTGGCATGCTCTTTAGTGATAATATGGGCCAAGGATGTTGACACAGGTCCCTGTTGCTGCATGGCCGGATAAGTAGAGAAGGCCCTCAGTGGTAGCACAGACTTGTGCTTCCCTATGGCCTCAGGTGGCAGGGTGGGCAACCCACAATAGGATCTTCCTCCCAACCCTCGCATCTCCAGTTCCACCTCTCCTCCCAATGCTCAAACTGTTTTGCTTCTCCTATGTTTTCCATCTGTCGAATACATTCTTACACATTGTAGTGATGGCTGATCTCTGTATGTCTTCCTCCCTGAAAGATGCGGCTGCAGGCTAGCCTCTAGGTGTCCTCCACCTGTGTATGCCATGGGGTGTCTACTACCAAAAATTCTATCAGGAGAAAAATTTCTATTTTTAAACATAGGCTATTTTTGGAAAGTTAATAACAGTCACACTGGTTGTAAAATCCCTTTCCTGATAAGAGATTGAAATATTTTCTGATATTATAAAATACAATGTGTTAAGCAAAAAAAAAAGTTATGCCTCCTGAATTATGAAGGAATAAGGTTATAAAGACAAGCCTGAGTAATAATACATTTGGAACACAGTATAGACCAAGAGAGTTCAATGGGATAGTATAAAATGAACGCTGTTAATGTTTCAAAATGAAGATTGCAACTAACATAAAGAAATCACCTCTAGTAGAAATTTGATTTAGAATGTGATGTATTATCTAGAAAAATATCCCGAAATGGATAAAAATGCATACACTTATCCACTGCTCTTCCAATAATGAACTGGACACAGGACTGACTCCTTTGAAGCACTAAGCTTGGGAGAGCTATTAAGAGCAGACTCCACTTACAGAGTAGCTCTTATGTTTTAAAAGAGGCACTACAGGGAAATAACATTCACGGAGTACTAAAACTTTCGGTTTTTTACAGCATAATTTTAATAATACTTAAAGCCATGAATTTATTTGCTTTTTTGAAACAGTCTCATTCCATAGCACAGGGTAGACTGTTTTATTAATATGGTAAATAACAACTTGTGTAACAGGCAAAAACGTTTTGCAGTTTTTAGCAATTTTATAATCAGTTTTGTTTTACTTTTTTCTCATTTTTTTTAACACATTCACCTTCTTCCTTCAAATGGGCTTATAATGTTTTATTTCTGTGCCCAGGGATCACAGCATATAAGTAAATTTCAAGAGTATCAATCTGTCTTCCAAATAAATCTAGAATTGCTCTTATACACAAAAATATTTTAAGATTCTTTTATCATAATTTCTTATGCATGAGTGTTGAATCTACCCTGGTTGAAAACTTAAAATGTATTTTTTAATTAATATAGATGCGTACATGTGTATGGATTTTTATAAGCACATAGGAATGCATAACATACTGTCATTCTAATAGACTCAAAGGTCTTGTTACTCTAGGAAAGTCTTCACTTGTTTCTCAAATTTTGTTATTCCAAAATAAAAAAATTAGAAGGATTAAAAAACATTCTATGTGTTTGCTGTTGTATTTATTAATATTTTCTATGGTAAATGTAAGCTTGAGATTGCTTTGCATTGATATATTCAGCTTTATAAAAACAGAATAAATTGTTTATCACCTGGTTACAAAGATTTTTATTTTATCATTAATACTGATGAGACCTTCTCAAGTCTTGAAGAAAAATGGATGTGCTAACAGTTCCCAGTAATCAATAAACTCGTAGATGTCTTATTAAGCATTTCTGATTGTTGAGTGCATATTTCTGGGGGTGAATAATGATTTCAAGTTTATTTGGAAAAGTTAATTGTATCATATATATTGTATAACTTAGTTTATATTGTATTTTCCTTATTTTAAAATAATTTTCCTTAAATTTTAATAAGCAAATTTCTATGTTATAGACATAACAATCATTGCAAACAATTTATGTTATAAACACTTGTATTTGTGTTTTAAAGGTTTTAATGACATTTTATTATTTACTTTTTGTGATTTTACATATTTTAAAGTCTTTGTCACCTTTAGTTTGTGCATTTATTTCTTTTATTTATTCACCAAGAAATAATAGGCATTTCATA
Organism: Pachyuromys duprasi; assembly: GCA_028658305.1. NCBI lineage: Eukaryota > Metazoa > Chordata > Mammalia > Rodentia > Muridae > Pachyuromys > Pachyuromys duprasi. Next base: position 5,010 of record JAQQSO010007992.1, read on the forward strand.
TGGTACACATGATTCTAAAGGTGTCCATTTTCGCCATTTACAGTCTCAGGTTTTCAAGCTTGAGGTAAAGAAATGTCTGGTATATAGCAATTATAAAGATACAATGCTAACTGATTGACAAGATGAGGGCTGTGCACTGGTGATTTAACTGTGGAAGCACTCTAGCAGTTGGAAAGTTTCCTTAGGCTGACGGCAGCACGGGGACAGGGACAGCAGTATTTACAGTGAGGAAAGATGAAAGAAGGTGTGACTTTTCTTTGTTTACTTTAGGTTTAGGATTTATTTGTTGTTTGAAAATTTCTTATTTGTATACCTCTTTCACATCATTTTTACTCTCATCTCTCCTTCCAATTCCTTTCCACCCTCACTCCATCTCAAAACATTGAACTCTACTTTTATTTATTTATTATTTATTTATTCATTCATTCACACATTATATATATATATACAGATATATATATATATATATATATATATTTATTCTTGCCTCATACAATATACGCTGACTGTTGTTTCCATTTCCTGACTCCTCCAAGTTGCCCATCCACCTCCCCTATCACCTAGATCTACTCTCAAGTCAAAGCTGGAAGAGGGAACCCAGTAGCTGGAAAGGATCCCAACAACAGGCAAAATAGCAAGAGACACCCTGACTGTCACTGTTAGTAGTCTCACAAGCACACAAATCTACAGCATTTTAACACATACACATATACACACAGATGATTTTATGTATATTTTTCCACTCTCTCTTACATTATACACACTGGTGTCTTTAGTAATTCCTTTAGGGGCTGTGGCTTAGGTTAGGACATCAGTGTCAACTGATGCTGACACTGTTCAGGGGTTTTATCATTTTTTTTATTTTATTACAATTTATTCACTTTGTATCCCAGCTGTAGTCCCTTCCCTCATCCCCTCCCAATCCTGCTCTCCCTTCCTCTTCTCCTCCCAAGCCATTCTATAAGTCCACTGATAGGGGAAGTCCTCCTACCCTTCCCTATTACCATAGCCTATCAGTTCTCATCAGGACTGGCTGCATTGTCTTCCTCTGTGGCCTGGTAAGGCTGGTCCCCCATTCGGAGGAAGATGATCAATGAGTCAGTGACTCAATTCATGTCAGTGACAGTGAGCTGCCATTGGCTACATCTGGGCAAGGGTTCCAGATTATCTCCATGCATGGTCCTTGTTTGGAATATCAGTCTCAGAAAAGACCCCTGGGGCCGGATTTCTTGCTTCTGTTGCTCTACTTGTAGAGCTTTTGTTCCCTCCAGGTCTTTCTATCTCCCCCTTTTTCCATAAGATTTCTTACATTCTGCGCAAAGTTTGCCTTTGAATCTCAGCATCTGCTTTAATACCCTGCTGGGTATAGTCTTTCAGAGACCTCTGTGGTCTCCTGTGGTAGGCTCCTGTCCTATTCCCTGTTTTCTCCCTCATCTGATGTCTGTCCCTTTTGCCTTTCTGAATGAGGATTGATCATCTTACCAGGGTCCTCATTCTTGCTTATCTTCTTTAGGTGTACAGATTTTAGTATGATTATTCTATACTATATGTCTAATATCTACTTATAAGTGAATATATACCATGTGCTATCTAGTCAATTACGAATAGTGCTACCACAAAATCCAGCTATACCACTCCTAGCCATATATCCAAAATTTGCTCATGTATACAGGGACATTTGCTCAGCCATGTTTGTAGCTGCTTTATTAAAAATAGCCAGAATCTGGAAACAACTTAGATGTCCCTTAACTGAGGAATAGATACAGAAATTGTGGTACATTTACATAGTGGAACACAACCCAACAACTAAAAACAAGGAAATCATAAAATTTTTAGGCCAACAGTGGGAACTAGAAAATATCATCCTGAGCAAGATATCACAGAAGCATAAAGTCATACATGTTTAGGATTTTTTAGACAACAAGAAGAGTCTTTATGATAAGGACCTCAGTATGTCCTCGAGAGTTGAGAGTTGTTACTGCTGATAGGTACAGCTTATGAGTGTGAAGGAGGGAATTAGAGGTATAACTACTGCTCTGGTGTCCAGCTGCTGGGATCTACCTCAAATCATTGTCTATTGTTTATTTTTTATATATAGTAGAGTATATCCTGAGATTGTTGATCTCTAATAATTGTACTTGTGCTTTAGGGGTACTGTGTTAGGTTTAATTGATATGAATACTGTTGGTGAAACTGTCACATGATTAAATGACTTGTTTCAAATATACTGAGTTAAATGTATTTGCAGGGTATTCTTTAATAAACTATATACCAATAACACTATCCATTTATCCAATGAGTAAAATAAATGAAATGAAATGTGGTTATTAAAATGAAAAATATATTTTACAACTTATAATTAGAAAGCATTAAAATTGATTCTCTAGAAAGGATCTGGCCTGCTACTTTCCAATTAGCTACACACTCAATATTTGTGCAACTAACTCACTCTGTGAGTTCAATTTAGGAATTCCCTAATAAATGTACTATTATTTATTTCATCTTCTCTATTATTGAAGAATCTTATAAACAGAGGGAGAATCATATAAGTATAATTGATTAAATGCTCACTCAAATTTATGGGTTTGATTAGGCAGTGAGCAGTTTGCATACAAATCATCTCACATGGCTTAGATTCATTTAAAGCATCCCTGTAAATATTGCAAATGAATATCGGCATACCAATATTGCAGCATTTTGCTAACACATTATCTGTTAGCAAGAGAAATAAGCAAAGAAATTTAAAATGAAAAGGGGATGTAATTTCACAATTCAAATAGCTCAGTCTCTGTCCATTGAGATTAATCTTTGACCAATGATTTATCTACAACAGTAGGAGAGAGGGGTGGAGAGATTGGAGAGACAATGAACACTGTGTATTGTTATGGTCAAGTACGTTTTTATATGCCCCTACCAAGCCAAATTCAACAGTAGCTAAATCCAGAAATTGGCTATCTCATGAGTAAATAATCAAATGCAGTGTTTCAATACAAATCCTATAATCAGTAGACAAGAAAGAAAAGAAAACTAACTTGTCCTCAAAGTGATTATTTTCTTTATACAAGTACTTGTTCTTAATGAGATAGTTTTCTTCAAGTGCACTACAGAGGTTTCCGTAGGGAGGCTATTTCTGCCTAGCATCTATTAATTTTAGTCTTGTCTCTTTAATGTTGAACTTTTTTTTTTCTTTTCTGTTGGTTTTGTAACTGCAACATTTGAAAAGAAAAAAAAAAGTTACTTCTCTGAGAGTTTCAGAAAGCATATTTTAATCATTTTTACCCTATACCAATTTTTCCCTAATTCACTACCACTTCCCTATATTTACCCAACAACATATATATACATTTTATATGTATATGTACATATATATATTTACCCAACAATATATATATACATTTTTGTGTATATATATTTGTGTGTATTAATACTGCAAGCCTGGTTTATGATGCTAAGCCTGCTTCTGGTGTGGTCTTCTATAGAGTGGATCACTTAACAAGGGCTATACTATAGGAGAAAACTCCTCCTTCTGTTTTCCAGCAGCTACCTACTGAAGTAGCCTCAAGACTTTGGCTGGACTTCTGTGCACAACTCATTTTGCTCTGGGATTTGGTCTGACAGGAACTTGTACATATTTTGTGCATGCTGCTGAAATTAATCTGCATTTACATGATCAACTGTCCTGTTGTATCATGAAGATATTGTGAAGGTCCTTTGTAGCTTACTCTTTTCAGTTGGGGGAAAGGTGATACAAAAGTTGCAACATGGATAATCTACCCACTTTTTGATTTTGCAGAATTCAATTACCAGCAGTGCAAATACTCATTGTAGGGAAACACGAGAAGGACTTCAGAAGTAACTGCAATATGAAATCTGGCATTTACAATGATAACACAGCTTTCATAGGAGATCAGAGATAGAGATAAATGAATGCATGAAGAAATAACTGTTTTCGACAAAAGGACCTCTTTCGTTTATTTTTTTTTGAGTTATTATAATCCCCCCTCAACATTTAGTGAGAATTTTATTTTTCAGGCATCTCAGTTTTTAATTTGCAAATATACTGAAAGATCATCAACTAACTCAAGACTTTCTTTGAATTTGTGATTCAAACTTTTATCCAGGAAAGACAAGGAAAATCAAGAGGACAATCAAACTGAATAAATATACATATGTAAATTAAAGGTGAAATTATTTTATTAATTGCTAATTCCAGAAGTAAAGAATGCTGTGATCCAGAGGATCAAATAACTATTTGGAATGGGCTTTACCATTCCAGTCTGTGCTAAGTTTTGGATCTAGTGTACTTGTAGGTGAACACATGCACAGACATATATATATATATATATATATATATGTATATATATGCATATATATATGTGCCAGCACACCCCCCACACCCACATGCACATAAAGATGCAAACACAGTCTGCAACACATTTTTAAAAATATTAATATTAGGGAGTATTGTAGATCTGACCTAATTTTACATTAAGAAAAGTGCTGTCAAAGAACAAATGTAGTTCTGGATTTTCCTAGTCCCATGTTAATAGTATTTTTCATGCTTTGCCTTCCTTGTTAATAATGTTTAAAACCAGCTTATGAATGAGATGAACACAACATACTTATTCTTATTCTGTAGACCATAGGTTTTATGACTACATCTATTTTTACAAGGACTTGTAGAGGCTCTGAATTAAACTTTTTTTTTAAATTTTTTTTAGGAACAGAGTACTTTTATTTTGGATTTAGATGTTTACTATTTTTTTTCAAGAATACATTTATATTACTTAACTGCTTTTTTGATAGGAAATTGGATTTTCCATATATGATATCTATTAATAAAGAATTTATGTGGCATTATTTCATATTCCATTTGGGTATTTTTATGAAATGGAGATTTTTTTTATTTTGTTAATCGAAATTACTAGATATTGTTGATAATATTACCTCTCTCCCTGTCTCTCTCTCTTGAGTTTGGTAGGAAACCAACTCAGGGCCTTGTATGTGCTAAGCAAGTGCTCTGCACTGTGCTGTATCCCTTTCCTGGATAAGATTCTTGGCTTGATTTGCCTTAAAGTATGTTTCTGAATTGGATTATTTGGAAGATTGCTAGTGATCTAGATTTTTTTTAATATAAGTTTAAAATTTTCATTCTTTTCCAAGTAACATTTTATACTAAGTAATATAGGTTTGCATAATGAAATGTTTTATTTTCTCTAATTTTTGTCTGTTTTATTTATTTATTTTTTT
>JAQQSO010007993.1:0-10258 GCA_028658305.1 Pachyuromys duprasi
CTGGCATTCCCTATAATCCACAGGGACAGGGTATAGTAGAAAGGGCTCACCAAACCCTCAAAAATATGCTTTCTAAATTACAACACTCGGGGGGAATATTGTACCCCCTCACAGGAAATTCCAAAACATTGTTAAATCATGCCCTGTTTGTTCTAAATTTTCTGACATTTGATGAAAAAGGTAAATCTGCGGCTGACAGGTTCTGGCATCCCTCCATAGCCGACTCCTATGCTCAGGCTTTATGGAAGGATCCATTGACCCATATGTGGTCCAGACCTTACCCTGTGCTTATTTGGGGAAAAGGCCATGTATGTATATATGATTCCGAAGCACACAATGCCCGATGGCTTCCTGAAAGGCTAGTAAAATTGGTTAATGCTCCGAGGGAATCTCCTGAGAAAGACTCTAAATGTGCTTAATTTCAGAATCATGAAGCCCCTTCTGCTTCTTCTCCTGGCCTGGTGGGTAGCCCAGCTGGCAGTAAGTGCCCCTCCCCCATACCAACATTATAATTTCACCTGGATTATTGAAAATCAGGCCGGAGATATAGTTAACACCAGTTCCTCTGTTGGGGCTCAACCCCACTGGCCTGATTTAGAAGTGGACCTCTGTGTCCTTGCCCTGGGAGCCAGTGCAGATTGGGGAACCCCTTCAGAGTACTTTCCCAAGGAAAGATCTGTAGATTCTCCTAACCCTGACTACAATGGACATCTCGCTGGATGCAATTCTTACATTAAGCAGGCCTCTCTGGCTGATCATACTTCTGGACTATATGTCTGCCCAGGCAATCACCGTGATCATTCCTTAAACTTCAGATGTGGGTATACAAACGACTCCTGGGGCTGTGAAACAACAGGGGATGAGTATTGGAAACCTACCTCCTCTTGGGATTACATTACCTTGAGGAGAAAAAACCTCCCCAATTATTTACAGAGAAAATTGGGTGTCACTACACCCTTTCCCACTAAGACACAGTGCCAAAATAATTGGTGCATCCCTTTGCTTATTTCTTTTACTGGTCCAGGAAAACAGAAAAACTGGACTGACCGAGGATTTCAATGGGGACTTCGGCTGAGAGAATGCACTGCTGGAACCTTGGGATGTCAGGACCCAGGGCTTCTTTTTAAAATTAAGTTTATCAAAGCCATCCCAAACAAAGGTTCTGCAACCATAGGACCTAAACCTGTCCTGCTTAAACCAGCAAAGCCCAAATTACCTGCTACTCCAAAGTCTTTTACACAGTTGTCTCCGGGATATACCTTGTTCCAACCTACCATCCCTGAGGGACCCCCAAGTTTGGCTGATCTTATTGTTTCTTTAGTAGACACCTCCCTGGAAGCTATTCATAATACTAGCAATCCCAATTATCAAGAATGCTGGATCTGCTTCTCTCCTACACCTCCCTTTTATGAGTGTGTTGCGATGCTTATGACCCCCATATTCACCAATATCTCAGATGGCCTGCTTTGGCATGCTGCCCCGGACGGAAGTATCACTCTTAGTTCCATTTCGGGCATTGGACTCTGTCTTGTTGGCCCTGAAATGTTCCCCCCCCATTCACTCATATCAGTCTGTAACCAAACTGTTGTTGTCAGTAAAACCTCCACTTATACTAAGGCTCCCGATAACACCTACTTTGCTTGCTCTTCAGGTCTAACTCCCTTTATAACCAACGAAAACTTTATTGATAACAAGGATTATTGTGCTGTGGTCACTGTGCTACCACAGTTCTTTGTCCATGATCCAGAGAGTTTTTTGACTACTCTGGACCAAGGTATCTCTATTAGACCAAAGAGAGAACCTCTAACTGCCATTACCCTAACTGTGCTCCTGGGACTTAGTGCTGCAGGAGCCGGGATAGGTATTGCTTCCTTGGTCACTTCCCAGCAACATTTTTCACATCTCAGTGCCTTGGTAGATCTCAATCTCAATCTCATACATGAGGGAATACAAGATCTTAAAGATTCATTAGCTTCCCTTTCTGAGGTAGTTCTCCAAATTTGGAGGGGATTAGATTTAGTCTTCCTTAAAGAAGGAGGACTCTGTGTAGCCCTCAAGGAAGAATGCTGCTTCTACTCAGATAAGACTGGACTTGTACAAAACAGTTTTGATAAGGTTAAAAAAAATCTAGAGGATAGAAAGAGGGCTCTAGAACAACAAGAATCTTGGTATAAAAATAGGTTTTCCACATCCCCATGGCTAACCACTCTGCTTCCCAGTCTGCTAGGACCTTTTGTAGGTATCCTTTTACTTCTCTCTTTTGGCCCCTGGGCCTTTAATTGATTGACAAGCTTTGTTTAGAGTCAGGTGGATTCTGCAATCAAGCCAGTGGGAGTCCATTACCATCGCCTCGCCACAGAAGAAGAGTCTACCGTTGACCTGCCAAAAGACCAAAACGACCCCACATCTCGACCCTTAGACTTCACCTCCCTACAAAAATCAACCCGGGGGTGGAAATTCTGGTCCCATCCCTCCAAATAATAACTCAGGTCTCCGTGACCCCTCATATACTATTTGGCTACTAAACATATTCCTTCCAGGATCCTTATGGAGCCTTGATGGTATTATTGAGAACAAAATGCGTTACATTTCCACAAAGTGAATGGTCTGGTAAGTCAGAGATGGTACGGGTGGATAAGTCTCGGCCCACCTAAGACTGGATGACCTCGCTGGGAGGAGGCCTATCCAATGATGGGTAAGGGTCCATCCAGCACTGCCCTTCTAACAGGCTCAGACCCCATTTGTGCCCCTTGTACCGAGGTCAATCTAAGTGGCCTTGTCAAAACCAATGGCCTATGAGTGACAACGCTTGACCTACTCTGGGGAATGCTTGCCTCTCTGGTGACGGTTTGCTCCTTTGGATCCAAAAATTTTACTCTTAAACAAAAATAATTGGCTACCAAAATGAGCCCTTCTTTGGGACACCATTAGAGGGTCACGGAAACCTCCCTATCCTTGTTCTTGTATACAGAAAAGGGGGAGATGCTGGAGACAAGCCCTGAGAAACTTCCCTCGCCCCTCCCTGAGTAAGAAGGTTCTATTATGGGCCTTTCCAACCTTGCCCCTCCCTGAGTAAGAAGGTTCTATTATGGGCTTTTCCAACTTTGCCCCTCCCTGAGTAAGAAGGTTCTATTATGGGCCTTTCCAACCTCGCTCCTCCCTCGCCCCGCCCCTACCTAAAGTTGGCCTTAAAAAGCCTGCTTTGGCTCAATAAAATTTGGCTCTTGACAAGTGCACATTTGCTTGAGTCCATTCCTTCTCTCGCCCATCTCTTTCAGGTCTTGGTCCTCCTCGCCCCCATGAACCCATGAATAACTAGGTCCCGCGGGTCGGGGCAGTAAAAGTTGAGGTAGAGTCTGTTATGTATCTTGGGCTGGACTTAACCCTAAGTTTCACCTGCTTCAGCCTTCTGAGTTCTAGAAGTTTGTGTTCTTAGTGCTAAGTAAACTTGGCATACTGAACTTAATACTTACTCAAAGTGGTAAGTTTATGATTTAAATTCAGTTATTTCATTATTTGTAAAATTTTAAGAGCTATAAACTTTGTAAAACATGTACAAATTTACATTAGGAATCAATTTGTTTTCTTACTGAACAAATATTAAACACCAACCCAGTTGGTATTAACTAAATGTTTTTCTCTAATGAAGTACCCAAATAATGCAGCAAAATAGAGAATTTTAAAAGCATGGCATGGACACGATATTTGGTACAGTACAGTTATACTATTGTCTACTGATGGTGTGTCTCAAATGAGTGACTCATCCCTCATCTTGTCAAAAGTCCTAAAGCCTCCTGATCCAAGTGAAAGGCAGGATGATATTTCCTTTAAATCAAGTTCTTAGAGAGGAGTGATTTGGACAGTCCCTTTGGCTGAACTTTAACTTCATAAAACAAGTGTCTTATGATCATCGTAAAGGAAACCCTATTCACCACTAGAGGTCACTGCAAAACAACATCTTGAATTCATGATAGTTTATAATATTTTTGGACATACTTATATTGATATTATTTATCTTCAGCAAAAAATTCATGTTTCACCAGGACACGTTGTAAAAGCCATTTCAAATATACAGTTTGTTCAGTAATTGGATGCTTTTCAGACTCCAAAAATACCTGACCACTGTACTGGTTTCCAGTTGGAAACATCGTACCATTCATGGTATGATAAATAAATTAGGTGAAATGAGTGGATAGAAGAAGGAGATTACAGGGTTTGCATATGTTTCCACTTCACTCTAACTCCATGCCACAGTCCCTGGTGGCAGGGTCCACATGCCTCACAGCACACTCTTCATTACCATTACAGCTACAATTTGTCCTTACCCTCCTCTTTTTCCTATTTCTATGAGTTTTTAACAACTTTTATTTGACACAGTTCAAAGTAGAAATGCAAATATTACTTTGCAGTTCTCTTGCCCCAGAATTCTTGCCTGAAAAGTGTCCTAGAAAATTAATGTAAATTCCAAAAAGAAGGAAGTTCATGCTTACAGGGCTCTTTGTAAAATGAATTTGATGACTTTGGACAAAGATTGAGGCAAGAATACATAATTGGAATAAAAAAGTATTCAATGTAATAGTCTTTCTGTATTAAGATGCTGTGAGAAAATTCAGTAATTGGTGGAGAAAGTGGTATGTGTTAGATTTCAATTATAAGTTTGGGGAGTGGGAAAGGAAGTAAAACAAAAAGAAAAGAAGGAAGGGAGACAGAGAGGAGGAAGAGAATAATTAATTAACAAAAACAAAAGAGAGAATCAAGCTAAAATGCATATGCTGGGATACATACCTTTAAAAATACAAACTGTTGGTATAAATGAAAAATATCAAATATACAATAAAATCATGAATGAAAACTAATGTGGTACCTTCTCATGGTGTGGTTAAAGCATGAAATTTTTTACTATATTTTAATGTGCTTGTATGTGTGTGTGTGTGTGTGTGTGTACAATTTTTGGAGCTTCATTCTCTCCTCACACTGTCTGTGACCTGGGTAAAGGACTCAGGTTGTCAGCAGGTAAATTTACCCATCTTGTTGGAAAGAGATACAAGCAATTTTTAAAAAGCACTTAAAACTGTCAGAAAAGTAAGGTATGGAAACTTTTATGAATGGAAAGTATAAAATCCAGGAGGTGTCAAAGATATTTACAAAGTCGTTAGCTAAGTGGGGAAAAGGTTTGAACTCATTGCCACAGGAGACAACTTCCTGAACAGAACACCAGTAGCACAGGCTCTAATATCAACAATCAATAAATGGAATCTCATGAAACTGAAAAGCTTCTGAAAAGCAAAGTACACTGTTATCAGAAGAAAACAACAGCTTATAGACTGGGAAAGGATCTTCGCCAACCCTACATCTGACAGAGGCTAATATCCAGAATATATAAAGAATTGAAGAAGTTAAACACTAACACACCAAGTAATCCAATTAACAAATGGGGTACAGAGTTAAAGAGAGAATTCTCCATAAAGGACTACCAAATAACAGAGAAACACTTAAAGAAATGCTCAACATCCTTAGCCATCAGGGAAATGCAAATCAAAAAGGCCCTGAAATTTCACCTTATACCCAACGGAAAGGCTAAGATCAAAATCTCATGCTGGAGAGGATGTGAAGAAAGGGGAAACCTCCTCCATTGCTGGTGGGGATCTAAACTTGTACAACCACTTTGAAAATCAATCTGGCTCTATCTCAGACAATCAGGAATAGTGTTACTTCAAGATCCATCTATACCACTCCTACACATATATCCAAAATATGTGCAAAGACATTTACTAATCCATGTTTGTAGTAGCTTTATTTGTAATAGCCAGAATCTGGAAACAACTCAGACGTCCCTCAACTGAGGAATGAGTACAGAAATTGTGGTTCATTTACAAAATTGAATACTACTCAGCAATTAAAAACAAGGAAATCATGAAATTTGCGGGCAAATGTTGGGAACTAGAAAAGATCATCCTGAGTGAGGTGACCCAGAAGAAGAAAGATACACATGGTATATATAATATATGATAAACATACTAAAATCTATACTCTTAAAGAAGATAAACAGGAAGGAGGACCCTAGGGAATTTGCTTAACCCTCACTCAAACAAGTGGGATAGACATCGGAATTGGGAGAAACCAGGGAATAGGACAGGATCCTACCACAGAGGGCCTCTGAAAGACTCTACCCAGCAGAATATCAAAGCAGATGCTGAGACACATAGCCAAACTTTGGGCAGATTGCAGGGAATCTTTTGAAATAAGGGGGAACTAGAAAGACCTGGAAGGAACAGGAGCTCTACAAGGAGAACAACAGAACCAAAATATATGAGCCCATAGGTATTTGCAAATTCTGATACTCCAACCAAGGACCATGCATGGAGATAAGTTAGACCTCTTGCACAGATGTAGCTCCTGGCTGCTCAGGTTCCAAGTGGGTTCCCTAGTTAGGGGAGCAGCAGGGGCTGTCTCTGATGTGAACCCAGTAGCTGGCTCTTTGATCACCTCCCCCTAGAGGAGGGGAGGCCATTAGACCATAGAGGAAGACAATGCAATCAGTTCGATGAGACCTGATAGGCTAAGGCCAGATGGAAGGGGAGGAGGACCTCCCCTATCAGTGTACTGGGGAAGGGGCATGAGAGTAGATGAGAGAGGTAGGGTGGAATTGGGAGGGGACAAGGAAGGGGTTACAGCTGGGCTACAAAGTGAATAAACAGTAATAATCAAAAATAAATATATAAAATTATAAATAAGAAAAAAAGAGAAAGGAAATTGAAAGAGAGAAAGGGGAGAACAACACAGAGACAGATAGAGACAGAACTAAGACAAAAGAAATTTGGATTGTCTTCAGTTCTGCTTTTCACAAACAAACAAAAACTGAAAATGTGTGGTTGAATGAATATTGTTTTGGAAATCAAGAGTTTGAAGCATGAAGAAGTTCAAAAACATATAGGGAAGGATCCAAGATAGCACTGCCTACCATGCAGAGTATCTGAACAGCAGCTCAGCAGGGAAAACAGAATGACCAACAGGCCATACTGTAGGCCCCCAAACCCCAATGTCGCTGTGTTTCTCAGGCTAGATGAGAATCCACAGGGATACTTGAGGGTCTGTCTTCAGGCTACTAGCTAATACTGAGAAAAATTCTTGGGCTCCTACCCAGCATTGCTGCAGCCCCAGGCTACCTGCTCAAGCCCACCATCTGTAGTCAGTATTTATCTCTAACCTTGGGCACTCACTGTCACTGGTACCAGGCGTGAGGTTCTAAACCCAGGGGCTAACTCTCCTGTGGACACCTTCTGTGTACCAGTGGCTCCCAGTTTCAAACCCCAGAGCACACTTTCACCATCCTGTGGATACCTTCCTGGTCACAGCAGCTTGTGGTGTTCACTCTCACGGTCTTCTGGAGTGGATACCTCCAGTATGCCGTGGAGGGGCATGGCTCCATTCTGCCTGCTCACCATCTTCCTGGCCCACCTGGGTCAGAAACAGTGAGTCCAACACAGTCAGTGAACCCAGTGCAGCTGAGCTAGATGTGGGACTCACGTCACATTATCCACTCTGAGGAAGCCTATGGGGCACTGGTGCAGCTCTAGACTTGGAGATCTTTCTGCCTGCACCTCAGCTACTTGGCATACCTGGGTCACAAAGAGACCGCCAGTAGAGACGGTGAACTCAGCAGAGAGCCCTCCCTTCCTTAGCCACATCTGAATCTCCAGCATGCACTCTCAAGCCCCTGGACATGTCGCAGCTTCCTGTAGACTATTCTAGAATCCAGACACAGATGGACCCAGTCTGCAGTACAGGCTCCAGGAACAAACAGTCACAGAAGGCTAGAGGCTGGCCAAGGAAACCAATCAACAAAAGCCAGGACATCATGGATACACCAGAATCCCCCCAAACCAATGGCTATTCTTATGCAGATGAAACACAGGAAAATTATCTTAAATCTGTGATTATGCAGTTATTTGTGGATCATAACATGAAAATAAAGAAACAAACAAAAGAAATAGAGGCCATCATGGACAGATAGGAATCCACAACCAAACAGTTGAAGAAAATGAATAAAATCTTTCAAGACATGAAAATGGAATTAGAATCAATAAAGAAAACACAAACAGAGAAAACACTGGAGCTGGTGAACTTAGAGAAGAAATCAGGAACCATAAACGTAAGCATCTCCAACAGAATACAAAAGATGGAAAAGAGAATTTCAGGCACCAAAGATACAATTGCAGAAATATAAATATATCTCTAAAAGAAAACATAACAATGGAAAAGTTCCTTAAACAAACCATTGAAGAAATCAAGGACACCATGAAAAGAAGAAACCTAAGAATAATAGGAATACATAAAAAAGAAAATTCCAGGCTCCAAAGTGAAGAAAATATTCTCAATAATATTATAGAAGAAAATTTCCCCAACCTTAAAAAAGAGATGCCCTTAAATATATAAGACACTTACAGAACACCAAATAGATTAGACCAGAAAAGAAATTCCTCCTGCCACATAATAATCAAAACACTAAATCTACTGAACAAAGAATAATATTAAGAGTGGCAACGGGAAAAAGCCTACTAATACATAAAGATAGACCAATCACAACCATGCCAGACTTCTTAACAGAAACTATGTAAGCCAAAAAAGCCTGGGTGGATGTCATGCAGACACTAAGAGACTACAGATGCCAACCCTGACTACTATACCCAGCAAGACTTTTAATCAACACAGTTGGAAAAACAAAATATTCCATGATATAACTAAATTTAAACAATATATAGACAGCAACCCAGCCCTACAGAAGAAAAGGAAAAGGAAAACTCCAACCAAGCAAGATCAACTGCACCAAAGAAAATTGAGGAGAAAGATACTTTCACAACAAAAAAAAAAGCAAAAATAAATAAATAAATAAAAGACACAAAAACACACAGTCACCACCAACTCCATAATGAAAGGAACTGAAAATCATTGGTCACTAATATCTAACAACATCAATGGACTCAACTCTCCAGTAAAAAGACAGAGTAATAGAATAGCTCTGAAACAGGAGGTAACATTCGGCTGTATTCAGAAAACACAACTTTGTAACAAAGACAGATTCTGCCTCAGAATAAAGGGAAGGATAATGGTTTTCCAAGCAAACGGACACAAGAAGCAAGCTGAAGTAGCCATCCTAATCTTTAATAAAATAGACTTTCAACCTAAATTAAACAAAAAAGATAGGGCAGAACACTTCACTCTCAACAAAGGCAAAAAAAATCCACCAGGAGGATATCACAATCCTAAACATTTATGTCCATAACACAAGTGCTACTGCATTTGTAAAATAAACATTATTAAAGCTTAAACCATACATTGATCCCAACAGCTTAATATTGGGAGGCTTCAACATCCAACTCTTACCAAGGGACATATCATCAAGACAGAAGCTAAATAGAGAAACAATGTCACTTAAGAAGTCTTAAATCAAATGGACCTAATAGATGTTTACAAAACTTTTTTTATAATTTATTTATTTTTATATCAATCACAGGTTAGGTACTTTGCATCCCAGGCATAGCCTCCTCCCTTATTCCCTCCCAATCTCCCACTCCCTCCCTCATCTCCCTCCTCCCTGCCCCCTCCAATTCCACCAACAGGGGAGGACCTCCTTCCCTTCCATGCAACCCCAGGTCATCCTGTCTCCTCAGGGCTGGCTGCAATGTCCTCCCCTGGGATCTAGCCAGTCTGTCACTCCCCAGCTTGTATGGGGGAGGGTCAAAGAGTCAGCCATCAAGTTCATGACTGAAACAGTCCATGTTACCCTCACTAGGGTCTTCAGTCCGACACCAAGCTATCATGGGCTCCATCTGGCTGGGGTTCCAGGCCATATCCACATATGGTCCTTGATTGTAGAAACCGTCTCATACAAGACCCCTGTGCCCTGCTCAGTTTGGTCTTTGTGGAGCTCTTGTTCTCCCAAAGTCTCACCAACCTCCCCCAGATCTATCATTACTTCTCGCCCTCTGCCAAAGTCTTGATCGCAAGTCTTAATATCTGCTCTGATACATCGCTACATTGAGCCTCCCCACCCCCAGAGGTCCTCCTTGGCATGCTCCTGTCCTGTTGCTTGTTTTCTCCTCCAGTCAATGTCCATCCCATTTCTTCATTCAAACAATCATTGATCATACCAACCTGGGTCCTCCTTCCTGTATATCCTCTCTAGGTCTGTAGATTTCTGCTTGACCTTCCTATCCTCTAGGTCTATATAAGTGAGTATATACCATATGTTTCTTTC
>JAQQSO010007994.1:0-10258 GCA_028658305.1 Pachyuromys duprasi
TCAATCTCTTGTGTCAGGAGAATTCTTCAAGAAGATCAGGGATTTCTGGTGGGTTGTGGTATGTGTTATGTCTCAGTTGAACTCTGTTGTGGGCTCTGTGTGCCCAGCTTCGTGCTCAGTGCTAGAAGCTGTGAGCACTGCAGGCTAGTCACCCCTCTGCTCTGGAGTATTTTAGCCTTTTTATTGTTGTGAAGAGACACCATAACCACACCAAATCTTAGAAAGGAAAACATTTAGTTGGGGCCAGCTTACAGTTCCGAGGTTTAGTCCATTATTGTCGTTGCAGGAAGCCTCAGACATGTGCTGGAGGAGGTGCGGAGAGTTCTGTGTCTGGATCAGGAAGCAGTAGGAAGAGAATGACTGAGTGAGACCTCAAAGCCCACCCCCTAATGACACACTTCCTCCAGCGAGGCCACACCTCCTAATAGTGCCACTCCCTATGGCCAAGACACATGAGTCTATAGAGGCCATTCCTGTTCAAACCACCACATTCCATTGCCTGGTCCCCATAGGCTTGTAGCCACATCATAATGCAGAAAGCATTCAGTCCAACTTCAAAAGTCCCATAGTCTCATCACAGTCTCAACATTGTTTAAAAATTTAAAGTCTCTTCTGAGATTCATGCCAGTCTCATAACCATAATCCCCTCTAAAATCAAAACGATAAAGCAAATTATATACTTCCAACACATAATGGTACCATATACATGACTGTTCCAAAAGGGTGGAAGAGGCACGCAATGAGGAAATAGTGGTCCAAGACCAAAAACCAGATAGGCAAATTTCAAATTCTGTGTTTCCATGTCTGATGTCAGAGCACTCTTCAGGTCTCCAATTCCTTTTAGCTTGACTGCAGCACACTTCTCTCTCCGGAGCTAGTTCCACTCCCTGTCAGCAGCTCTCTTCAGCAGGTGTCCCACAGCTCCAGCATCTCCAACATTTTGGGTCTCCAAGACAATTTGAGCTTTACCTCAACAGCTTAACACAATGGCCTTTCCGTGCAGGGACAGCCCGACACATGCCTGGCCTCAGTGGTAGGAAGATTCCATAACTCCTTTCTTCTACCTTTAACTCTAAAGCCAGAACCATGTGGCTGAAGCTGCCCTGTTCTGCTGCTTGCTGGGGCTGGAACAAGAGTCCACTCAGAAAATTACATCTTCGCTAGCTTTCCGGTTTTGGTGGTTTCTTTCATTGCCTAGGCTTGGCTGTCCTGGAACTCACTCCATAGACCAGGCTGGCCTTACACTTTGAAATCAGCCTACCATTGCCTCCCCAGGACTGGGATTAAAGGTGTGCACCACCACGTACAGCTCTAAGCTTTTCTTTAATTCCTTTTCACAAATTGGAAACTTCACTGGGTGGGAGCTTGCCCTGAGGTCACCAACCCCTTTATTCATCAAACACCAGACTTTCCTTTATTCCATTTATTTCCTTGAACTGTTTAGCTCCATTCCACTTCCTAATGCCCCTTTTCTCCTTGAACTATAATTTTGTACTTTGCCTTGCTCAGTTTGCTCTTTTTCATTATAGATCTTCATAAGAGTGAACACTAATAACCACACAGCAGAGTCAATACTAGGCTATTTCAAAATCTCCTCTGCCAGTTCAACTAAATTTTAATTCAGCCTCAGGCAGACTTTGCAGATGAGCAAAGAACAGCCACACTCTTTGTCAAAATATCACAAGAATAATTTCTAATCCATATATTAAATTCTCCTATGAAATCTCTTGACCCAGGACTCCACAATTTAAATCACTCTCAGCGCCATTGTCTCCTATGTTTCTACTAGGATAGCCCTTAAACCCCACTTAAACTGTTCAATTGCTTCTCTCTCTCTCTGTGTGTGTGTGTGTGTGTGTGTGTGTGTATGTGTGTCTTCTTCTTCTTCTTCCTCCTCCTCTTCCTCTTCTTCTTGTTTGTTTTTTGAGACAGGTTTTCTAGCTGTTCTGGAACTCTTTCAGTAGACCAGGTTGGACTCAAACTCACAGTGATCTGCCTACCTCTGCCTCCAGAGTGGTGACATACAAGGAATGCAGCACCACCACCCTGCTTAGTTGCTTTTCTAATCCAAAGACGTAAGTCCACATTCCTTGAAACAAAGGCGCAGTCAGGCCTATCCCTTTCAGCAATATCCCTTTCAGTCCCTGGTACCAACTATTGTCTTAGTCAGGATTTCTATTGCTATGAAGAGACACTATAACCACACCAACTCTTACCAAAATAAAGATTAAAAAAGTACTTAACTGGGGGCTGGCTTATAGGTTCAGAGACTTGGTCCATTATCTTCATGGCAGGAATCACAGTGACAGGCAGGCAGATACGGTGCGGGAGAAGGAACTGAGAATTCTGCCTCTGTATCAGCAGGCAACAAGAAGGGAAGGCTACACTGGGCATGACTCCCGAATCTGAGACCTCAAAGCCTTCACCCTGGAGAAAACACCTTCTCCAACAAAGCCACTCTTCCCGGCACCACTCCCTACGGACAAGCATCCATACACATGAGGCTAAGGGGCCATTCCCGTTCAGACCACCACAATCACGCACTTCTCCTTTCTTCCCGGCCCCATTCCAAGTTAAACGGCACACGTTGTCCAACCCACCATTTAAAAAATATTATATGTGTTCTACTCTCCACTTTTATTATATTTTTAATGTGGTTTGCAAAATGATAGGGCCCCACGTAGCTTCTTCGTGGACATCTCATTTGGGTGGACCTTTCAGCAGCCCTCATTTCTCCCTATCACACTCCACTACATACTTGAGCCATCCTGCCCCGGTATACATACTCTCTAGCTTTATATAGCTCTATTCCAATATCCACCCTCACTTCTTACATCTCTCCACTAATGGTCCTTTTCTTACTTTCTGGTTGTACACATAATCATACACACACACACCCTTTTAGCTAGGACCCACATAATTCAGTTATCTGTGTATCAGTTGATGGATCTAAGTTGATCCCACATCTAAGATACTGTTAATAAAGTAGCACTGATCGTGATGGGCAAGTGCTCAGAGATAAAAAGGAAGTCCTTAGAGTTCATACCCAGGAGGGCTTAACGTGTATCAGAGTCCTCTGGGATTTAACCTTCCAATCTTGGAGGAAGCTCCAAAGCACGAGATATTAAAAAATAAAAGATATAGGATGCTCTTAGGTAACCGTGCTAATGCTGGGACCCTGTGGTAATGTTCCTCATGTTTTAGTGATTGCCAACTATAAAATCATTTTCCGACTTCACAACTGCAATTTTGCTACTGTTATGAATCATAATGTAAATATCTGATGTGTAGGATATCTGATGTGCAACCCTCAAGAGGTTGCCACACAAGAGTCAAGTGCTACTCGTCTTGGAGGTAACTATTCCATCCTGAACAGGTAGGCCCAAAGCTCAGAAATAGAAAACTCAATAGCTTTAGGAAGTTCATAAACTCACAAGATTCACTCATGTTGCCTTAAGCATATATAATTGCTAAGAACTGCTGGCACTGTCAGACAAGCTGAGCTGCACAGAAGATGCTCAGACCAGCCGTGAAGCAGACACCAGCCAAGCTGCCTGGATCAGACAGGACAAGCCAAGCTGCGTGGAGGAGGTAGTGAGTGGCTTGAAAGACACACGTCCACCCACAGTCTGTAAGCTGCAAGCTGTGCAGTGATCCCCAGTTTTCCAGCTTCATTAACCATCACCCTTACATGGTAATGCAGCTGTCATTGAGTCTTTTGTTGCTTCTGTCGGTAGTCCCTCACCCACAGTGAGTC
The DNA here is from genome assembly GCA_028658305.1 of Pachyuromys duprasi. Classification (NCBI taxonomy): domain Eukaryota; kingdom Metazoa; phylum Chordata; class Mammalia; order Rodentia; family Muridae; genus Pachyuromys; species Pachyuromys duprasi. The sequence goes on from JAQQSO010007994.1 coordinate 3,758, forward strand.
ACCCCACAAAGAATCTCACTGGTCGCTGGACTTTAGAGGTGACCCAGTGATTAAGAGCACTGTCTGCTCTATAGAAGACTCACTTTGGATTGCCAGTACCCTCACATGGGCACTTCGTCTGTAACCTCAGCTCCAGGGCATCCAATGCCTTCTGGCCTCTGCAGCCACTAGGAACACATGTGGCTCACAGACATATGTGCAGAAAAAACACCCCTAATGAAGCAACCGTATTGGTTCACCAAGTTGGACTTTGTTTCTTTATCTGGGATAAGTAGATGGTTGCCGTAGTTTCCACAGGAATACTGTCACACCTCAGTGCTGTAATTGGTTCACACAGAAGTTTTCTTCCTTTCGTTTATCCTTTCCTGTGGGGAGCGTCTAGAGTGGTTACAAACGTTGGTTCTCTACTGCTAACTCCACAGCAGTGTATGACGTCATTTCCCCTCATTTATGACAGAAATAGTTAGCCTTATACTCCTCTATACATTGTAGCTAGAGCAGCATGGAGGCATTTCCCTGAGAGGTTGGTTTGTTTCTTTCCACTTTACTGTGGCTCTGTTGTTGTTGTTGTTGTTGTTGTTCTGGGATCATTTGCTTTTGTTTCGCTTTGGTTTCACATTTTTAATTTTGAGTTTGTTATGTAATCAGAACCTTTCTCCTCTCTGTCCCTCCTGCCAAATTCTCCCCCATATCCTCCCTGCTCTCACTCATGGCCTCTTTATTAATTGTTATTACTCACATGTATGTCTGTTGTGTAATTCCAGAAGAATCATTGTATCCAGGATAAATATCAGAATTTTCTAGAAGTGCTTAGACCTTGAAAAAATATTTGTGGAAAGAAATGATTGTTTTCTATGATTTATAGAGTTGTTTTTCTGGAGGAGCTTTGTCGTACAGCCTTTGCGTGACTTTGGTCACAAGACAATCCTGGCACACCTTGAACATCTTGCATTGTCAGAGACTGCAAGCAGTGCACAATACAGATTAAGGTTGCAGAGGTGTGATGTTTTCTTTCACAAAACACCTAGGTTAGATCAGGGGCTTTCGTATGAGGAACTCGTTTTACGTACAACTTTGTCCATGCAAGTTCACACCCTAACATATGTCTGTGCATATACATATATCTTCCTAAGTAATTTACCCAGTCCATATAATGTTCCTTGCATATATGCCTTCAAGGCTGACTGTTTAGTACTGAATAACCAGTTGTTGCATGCATCCTTGGGTGTGACTATCCTCTGGCTCCCAAAATTGCCCAGTGGCATATAATCCGTGTAGGGTTGAGGCCTTGTGGTGTTTTCCCCATCCACTTTGGCATGTCCCCTGTTCTTGGTTTTGTTCAGCTCACATTTGGGGGGTCATGTTGGCGAGATTTTATAGACATAGCTTCTGGCATTACTAGGTGTGATGGCTACTCTTGGTTGTTGACTTGACTACATCTGGAAAGAATTGCAATCCATAAGTGAAGGGCACACCTATGAGAGATGAATTTTGCTTGTTTTGTAATGAGTGGTTCCTCTTCTAGTCTGAACTTGGATGTAGGAATCAGGCCTTTGATCCAGATCTAGTCCCTTGAAGGTACACCTTTAATATGGCCTCCCCTTCTGCTGGAGGTATATAAGAGCATGGAAAGAGGAAGGTTTTGCTCATTGCCTGCTTGTCCTTGCCCTGCTATTGCAGCCATTCCTATACTGGCATTGGAGGCTACTTCTTTGGAATTCCAGCATATACTGAAGACCAGCAGTGACATCCAGCCTTGTCGACTGAGCAGCTACTGGATTTTTGGACTTTTTATTCACAGCCTGGAATTCATTCCAATAATTATACATATGTGAGAGAGAATGAACATTATAGAATGAACATTTTTGTTTGTTTGTTTTTTTAATTTATTTATTTTTATCTCAATCACAGGTTAGGTACTTTGAATCCCAGGCGTAGCCCCCTCCCTCATTCCCTTAGAATGAACATTTTATAAGTTCTGTTAGTATAGCGAACTGACTAATACACTAGGAGACCACATTCACAGCAAAATCCCTGTTCCTCTGGCTCTTACATCTTTCTGTCCCTTCTTCAACTATATTACTTAAGTCTTAGATGCAGAGGGTTTTTGTTTGTTTGTTCTTATAGGTGTATCCATAAGTCCTGGGCAACAAAACTCATTTTGATTACTTGTTCTTTTTTCATAGAGAAATTTCCTTGTGGAAAGACTAAGACTAAGCTTATTTGTGGGTACAAGGGAAAACATTGAGAATTTTGTTATAGATTATGCTGCTATAATAAAGTGGTTATTTCTCATCCAGTGTTCATGACTTCACCAGCACTGAATAGTTAGCTAGGTTTTCAGTACCAGTCATGATTTCCACAAGAAGACAGACAAAGCCAAAAAATCTGGGCCCAGGGGCACCTACAGAGACTGATGCATCAACAAAGGACTATGCACGGAAAGGACCTAGACCTCCTGCTCAGATGTAGCCTGTAGGCGGCTCTGTTTCCATGTGGCCTCTCTAGTAAGGGGAGCAGGGGTTATCTCTGACATGAACTTGGTTGCCTGCTCTTTGATCACTTCCCCCTGGTGGGGTGGACCTTGCCAGCTCACAGAGGAAGAGGATCCAGACAGTCCTGATGAGACTTGATAGTCTAGGGTCAGATAATAAGGGAGGAGGACTCCCCCTTTCAGTAGACTAGAGAAGGGGGATGGTGGAAAGGGAAGGGGAGAGTGGAACCTGGAGTAGATGAGGGAGGGGGCTACAATTAAGATTTAAAGTGAATAAATTGTAAAAAAAAAATTAATTAAAAAAGGAATGTTTTTAAGTCTAATACAGAGCTGGTGGTTGCCACCAAGGGGAGCGTTCCACTCCTGCATCCTTACAGTTATCCTGCCGTGATGATCATTAATGTGGTACGTAAGCATTGTACCAGTGTAGGACTAGAAGTTGGCTCCCTCCATTTGAAGCTTGCTTGGTCCTTCTGTGTGGAGAGATGGTTATTTGTCAAGCTGCTTTGTTATTGAGTATTCATTGAAAAACATGTTTGCACCCTGGCCTTCACCTTGAGACAGAGATAAGGTTTGTGTGACCTTGGACTATGTCTGCTACGGGGAAGTAGTTTAAGAAAACAAGTTTGGCAGGTCCATGAACTTCTTTCTTATATTTATGTGACTTGTTTTGCTTTGCCTCTAAAGAGGAATTGTAGAATAAACTTACTGACAGCCCTCTCAAGCTGACCCCACGTGTAGTGTGACTTGCTTTAATTATTTCCATTCTTGCCCCCCACTCAGGTACTGTTCGACTCTGACCGAGGGCTCCTGCACTTCTGGTACCATAAAAACTATTCCTCAGGGAGGAGTTTGTTTTATTTTGAGAAAAGATCTTTCTATGTAATACCAGGCTGGCCTTTTACTCAGAGTTCCCTTTGCTTCTGCTTCCTGAGTGTTGGATTTGAAGGCTTGTATGACATTGCCCAACTAAACATGACTTTTTGTTGTCATGTCTTCATTTGTTTTTTTTTTTTTTTTTTTTTTTTTTTTGTCTATAGAGACAGAGTTTCACTGTAGAACCTCTGCTGACCTGGAACCCACTCTGTTGCCAAAACTGGCCTTGTGCTCACAGAGATCTGCCCCCCTCCCCCCCAGCTTGTGATGTCTTGACAATTACTTGAGGAAAATGAGTTAACAAGTGGACCTTATGTTAACTGACTTTAAAGACCTCTATTGCATTAAATTGGAAACTTTCGTTGAAATAAGTAAGTTTCCAGGTTCATATAACACACCAGCTATAAACAACATTAAACAAATAATATAAGCAAGACTACAGTGTCAATGTGAGTGAAGCAACTATAAAATACTACCCTTAAAACAACACCGTAACCAGAATGGCAGGATTTGATCAAAGACATTAACAGCAAAGCTACTTAACATTTAATGCTCTAAACACAAAACAGCAAGGCTTCCTGATGGTTCCTATTACCTGCTACTAAAAGAAATAATGACTGGGCATGGTCAACCCTAGCATTCCAGAGGCACAGTATACAGATCTCACTGAGTTCAAAGGCTGCCTCTTAAAAATAAAAAAGAAGAGAAAAAGAATCCCACCAGATACTGATACAACCAAAAAGAAAGTATAGACTGATGTGGTCATTTAGAAGAAATTTTGAGCTGGGCATTGTAGCACATGTGTTTAATCATAAAGATACACAGAGAATCCCTGCCTCAAATGAATGAATGAGGGCATGACTTAAGCCAAATTTTCTATTATTAGCTATTTCACACGCTCATATATATGAATATATACATATAATGTATGTGTGTGTATGCCTCAAATACTGCACACTCTCACCTTCCACCGCTCCACTATCTTGGTACACAATTCCAACCATAACTCTATTATTTTCATATCTATTCAAATTGCCTTGAACCCACTGAGAATATCCAGATCTATTTATGAGACTGTGAGTTTGGAGGTATATGTTGGAGCCTGGTTGGCTCATCAGAGGATAACAACTTGTCGCATGTGCTTAATTGTGCAGCAGGACTTTAACCACAAAGGGCGGCAAGGTATTGATAAAAGCCAATGCCAGAATGATTTTTGAATGTTGCTTTAATCACACAAATCACACAGGTATCTAAGGGTTGCAAAGCACATTACACATTTTGCAGGGGATACAACCTGACCGCAGGTATGGGCTCGGACATGTTTTGCCTCCAGTGTCTTCTAGGTCCTGGAACTTTGAAGTTCCTGCTGGGCTTCAGACAGGTCTTCTGATGACTTGAGGGGCTTTGGAGCTTCTCAGCTCCGGCCAGGCTTCAGATGTAAAGGAAGCTGCGGTTGCTCAGGAGCCGCCTTCCAGGGCCGGTCTGATAAGGGGGTCCTTACAGGGCTGGCTTGTTAAGGTGGTCTGGGCTTTTCAAGCAGCTGTTCGGGAATAGGCTGGTTATTGGTGGTCTTGAGGCGTCCTCACCAAAGAGTCTAGCCTGCTGCATCTTCATGGGCTCAGGCTACAGTTTTTAAACACTTTTTTGGGGGGATAGCTTGGCTTATTGCTCTTCCACATGCACCAGCTGCTAGTCAGCCGACATTACCTAATTTCATTACCTAATGCCTTAAGGGCTTTGCCCAGTCAGTGTCACCAAAAATGTCTCTTAATTTTGCTCCTGACAGCTCTTCTGTCTTACAGGCTCCTTACACAACTAAAGGAAGTGACTCTTCTTCTAAAATCTATCTGTAGCCAACATTTGAGAGGTAAAAATGAGCTGTGCCCTTTCCTAGATTAATTGTGGTCTTGTGTTAGGCCAGTGCAGGTAAGTGCAGTTGCTGGTGGTTACTCATTACAATAGCTGGATGGAGTCTAGAGAACAGCAGGTCCTAGGATTTCCTCCACCTTCCCTTATTTCATAACCATCTCTTCTTCGGTGTTCACAGAGCTATGGCTGGGATGGTATACATGACTATTTTAGGGCCAGGACCACATACTGTACTTATTTTCTACATCTGGGAAAGCCACGAGTCTCTGCGTCCACCACTCCATTAAAAAAAAGGAAGGAGGGAGGGAGGGAGGGGCTGGAGAGATGGCTCAGCAGTTAACAGGACTGTCTGCTCTTCCAGAGGTCCTGAGTTCAATTCCCTTTAACCATATATATATACACACACATATATATATATGTAGTCACAACCATCTATACTGGGATCTGATGCCCTCTTCTGGCATGCAGGTGTACATGCAGACAGATTCATACACATAAGGTTAAAAAATAAATGTCTTTTTAAAACTTAAATTTTATCTATCAAAGCACTTTTAGCATAAGTCACAGGACCCTTGTTTCTGAGTTAAACCACAGGCGAAGAGTAGGGAGTATAGGGCGCGGCATGAATTCAGCCCTGGGCTGTTAACAATGGGCTGACCACTGACTTCCTGAGACAGCTATTTCTTTTCAAAATCCAAGTAACTGAAATGTCTCTCCCCAAGTCACAACTGCAGTATTTGGTCTGGGCTTGTCATGTTTGTGTGCTGGCGATGGGACTCTGGCTTCTGAATTTAGCCTGTTGTGGTTGGGTGTGAAGTGTGTAGCCCAGAGGCTGGTAGTCAAAGTCTAGGTGTTAGGCTGCCTGCCTTTCATCTTTAGGGTTCAGAACTCCCCGTGGGGGGTCAGCTACAGGGGTGCATCTTCCTAGTACACCCCGATCTGGAGTAGGCTGGCCGCAAGCTTGTGCGGAGGCTGTGGAGAGCAGATCAAGGCCAGCCTCCCGGCTGGAGCTGAGTACAAGACTGGCAGACATAAAGTGGGTGGGCCGCTCTGTGTTTACAAAAAAAAAAAAAAAAAAAAAAAGGGTGTTCAGAGTGGGAGGGGCTCGGGGAGTGACGTAGGCGGAAGCAGAGCTACCGGAAAGTTGGACTGGGAGCCAGGGCTCTCCACCAGGTCCCCTCCCGTGCTCGCAGGCCTGCGCGGTGGGATCGCGCGGGGCGACCCGGGTTCGGAGCACGCGGCGGCCGCACGGGAAGCTGGAC
>JAQQSO010007995.1:0-10257 GCA_028658305.1 Pachyuromys duprasi
GGCTGGCTCTTTGACCCTCCCCCATACACGCCAGGGAGTAACAGCCTGGCTAGATCCCAGGGGAGGACATTGCAGCCAGCCCTGAGGAGACAAGATGAATTGGGGTTGGTTGGAAGGGGAGAAGGTCCTCCTAGTGGACTTGGAGGGGGCGGGGAGGAGATGAGGGAGGGATGGGGAAAGTGGGAGGAAATGAGGGAGGGGGCTATGCCTGGGATGCAAAGTACTTAACCTGTGATTAATATAAAAATAAATAAATTATATTTAAAAAAAAGAAGAAGGAAGGAAAGGAAGACCTCCCCTATCAGTGGACTTGAGGAGAGGCATGGTGTGGAGAAGGGGGGGAGGGGGAGGTAAGATTGGGAGGGGAAGAGGGAGGTGTTTATGGGGGGATACAAAGTGAAAAAAGTGTAATTAATAAAAATTTAAAAAACAACAGAATCCCAAACATCCCCCTGAATTCATGTAGCAGGAAATACTACTACAGATGAAGGAGACACAACATTTCAAAGGCACTGAGCCAGAGACTAGGTAGATTGAGTACAGAAATCTGAGATCAGATTTGGGTCATTTCTCACTTTGAATCAGAGTTGTAGTTATTTGTTGTTTTTGGAACAGCATCTCATGAAGTACATGCTGGCCTCAAAATCCACCTCTAGCCAAAGATGTCCTCCTGACTCTGTTTCCCAAATACCAAGATTATATACCTGTACCACTGTAGGAGGCACCACTTATAAAAAGAATTGAAGAAATTAGATTTGTTAAACAATTGGGTCCTTTTTCTTCAAAAGAAACAAACAAACAAACAAACAATTAAAGCCTGGTCATCTGGGAGGCTGGAGTGGGTGTTGTCTAGAGCCTGGTGATCTTTTTGCTATTCTATGGAGATGCAGCCAGCCTTCCTGAATACCCCAAGTCATTTAAACACTTATCCTGAGCTAAGTTTCTCCATGATTGGAACCCATGTACTTTGTATCCTCCATCCATAGACTCTGTCCTAAGGCTTGTTACCAGGCCCTTCCCCTGAGTACTGTTTATCAGTCAACCAAAAATGTTTTTCAAGTTAGCTATGCCTAAATCTTTGTTGTGATAACTGTCAGGTAAAAACCTCTTTCCAAGGTTTCCTGTGTTTAAATATGTAAGAAAAATCAACATTGAGGTCAGAGTCTGAGAGTTTTTGACTCAGCACCTACTAAAGTAGTGTTGGCCTGAGTTTCATTCTGTACCTCATGAGGGTCATTTCCCTCCTAACCGTGAGGCCTGTAGGGACCCGCATATACTGCCACATTCACTGCATCCAGCTCATGCTAAGCAAACACTTATCAATTGAGCTATATCTTCATTCTGAAAGATTGGAGTGTCTTAGAGTTAGGCATCTGAGCATATTACCATCACCAAGAAAAGAAAAAAACAGATGAATTGCACCCATAGCCTCGCAACAGCTTATGGTAAAACAGGCCCAGATCTCTGAAGAGAATTTTTGTTTTTTCTACAGCCATGCAATGTCATGAGTGAACAATGCTGAGGTGGCATATAGGAAAGAACAAACTGAAGAAAACCATCTTTCATATTAAATTTCTACGAACATAAAGATTAGATTAGAGAGGTCTTCTGCAATATAAGTAAAGTTTTACAAGGTAGTATACTGAATGAAAAATTAAAGCAGCAATCAACTATATTGACTAGAAAGCCCTATTCCAATTCACTGCACATTTATAAAAATGTATCATTGTATTGAGTAGTTTGCCAATTATGTTAAGCAGCCAAGGCAGGTTGCCTTTGAGAAAAGCAAACTTCGAAACTTACTTAATCCTATCTCTTCTCCACAATTCCCTCTGAGAAAACCATGCTTGATTCTGTTCTGTTGTGAGTAATTTGTCTTCTTCCTTAACTTAAGAGTTCCCTGCTTTTTAGGGATCCCCTGACACATCTTGAAAATAGGCAGTAAATATCAATTCCATGTGGCTTCAATTCCTCTAAGTACTTCTCATTTCATTAGCATGATTTATATTTTAATATTATTTATAATAATAAAAATGAGCATCCGTATGGCTTGCAGATGTCAGTAGCATTTAAAACAAAATACAAATATGGATTACAAACACTACAAAGAATATCCCAGAAAGCTATAGTGCAAACATATTATTCTATTTGCTCTCAAAAACTGAAAAAAAATTACAAGAGTAGGACCAACTCATTATATATAAAGGTATTCAAATAGGCATTTATCTTATATGTAGTTAGATAGACAAATAGATGAGAGATATATAACAAATAGAGACAGATGCTAGATGACAGAGATAGATGGAGATATATGATAGATGACAGATAGATAGAGATGATAGAAAGATATAGACATGGTAGATAGAGATACATTATAAGATTATAGGTGATAAATTTATAGCATGCTATGAAAATATTCTCACAATAATAATGATTAGGGAAACACAAATCAGAATACAATAAGGTTTTACCTCACAGACTATGTGACTTTTCTTTTAAATGCATCTTGGTAAATATAGAGAGAAACCAGAACTTACACATCAATAGAACGTATATAAAAATAATGCAGCCACTAGAGGAAAGGGACACTCTTCCTCCTTTTTCCCCTTCAATGTTCCTCCCCTAGTACACAGATGGGAAGGTTCTCCTTCCCTACTATCTGACCCTAGCCCATCAGGTCTCAGGAGGATTTTGTAGATCCTCTTTCTCTATGGCCTAGTAAGGGCACCTCACCAGGGAAAGGTGATCAAAGAGCAGGCAACTGAGTTCATGCCTCAGAGTGACCCTGCTTTCCTTACTAGTGATCCCAATGGAGACTGAGCAGCCCATGGGCTACATCTGAGCAGGGGTCTAGGTCCTCTCCATATATAGTCTTTAGTTGATTCATCAGCTTCTGCATGCCCCTCCTGGGCCCAGATTTTTTGGCTCTGTTGGTCACCTTGTGGAGCTCCTGTCCCCTCCAGGTCTTTCTATCTCCCCCTTCTACCATAAGATTTCCTGCACTCTGCCCAAAGTTAGCTATGAGTCTCAGCATCTGCTTTAATACCCTGTTGGGTGGGGTCTTTCAGAGGCCCTCTGTGGAAGTCTCCTGTCCTGTTTTCTGTCTCCTCCTGTTTCCAATATCTATCCTGTTTGCCCTTCTGAATGAGGATTGAGCCTCTTCCCTAGGGTTCTCCTTGTTGGTTAGCTTCTTTAGGACTATAGGTTTTAGAATGTTTATCCTATATTATATGGCTAATATCTACTTATAAGTGAGCATAAACTATACAGGATAAAGATACTTTCACAACAAAAAGCAAAAGAAAACAAGCACACAATCATACAATTAGCACCAATTCCACAATAAGAGGAACTAACCATCAGTGGTCACTAACATCTATCAACATCAATGGACTCCACAGCGCTTCTTTTTAAAAAATATTTTATCATCTTATGTGTTCATTAAAATTTAAAACTTTTTAAAATTAAAACTACAGGCTTTATTTTTATGTTAATAGTAGTGTTAGGATTAAATGACTCTACTCTTTATTTTGTATTTGAATGTGTTCCATTGACCATATTTATCTGTTATATTAAAGGGTAACATGAGGGAAGAGAATGACGATAAATTTTCACAAAATCTGCAGAGAATAGCACTCAGTGTCTATTGAACTGATTTTTAATATACCAAAATTTAATCATCTATAGAAAACAAGCAACTTTTAAGAGTTTATTGAGATAAAAGTTCTCAAGATTGTGTACAGAAGCTCTAATAACTCCACATGTAAGTTGTCAGAAAGCATCTGTATTAACAACATTTCTATCATTCCTTTGTGGACAGAGATTCCTCAATACAAAAGAAAATTGCAGCAGTGTATGCCTTGAATGCTAGCACTCAAGGAGGCAGAGGCAGGTAGATCTCAGTGAGTTCAAGGCCAGCCTGGTCTACAAAGCGAAACCAGGACAGTCAAGGCTACACAGAGAAATCTTGTCTCAAAAGAACCTGCATTGGTGGTATAGTGGTGCACAGCTGCCTCCAAAACAACAACACAAATTAAAAGAAATCCTTTAGGAACAATTGTATTTGCATGAATTCCTTTTCAGTGATGTGTTTAATGATCCATACAGCAAAAGGATCTATCTATGTCTTTAAAACGTAAACAATGCACCAATCAAAAACAAATAATAAAACATATTTACCAAGAATGGCCCAAGAGGGGGAGCAAGCTACTTGCTACTTCTGTTCGATTTGTATGTCATTCCTAAAATCTCTCTCTAGGATAGAGGAGGATGTGACCCAATAGAGTGCATTCCAAACCTACTTGGAATGTGGAGAGAGCAGAATCAGAAATTTATGGTCACCTTTAGATACATAAGGAGTTAACTATAAGTTTATGCTGTACAGATGCTACCTTGAAAGAGATGTCTAAAAATAAAATAAAAGAAGAACAAAGTTGGAGGCATGGGCTTGTCTGACCTGAAGACTAAGTACAGACTTTGAGTAGTTGAGATTCTACCTGCCTTTCAATACAAAACATCTGTACTCAATCTTCAGGTCAGAGAAGCACATGCCTCCACGTGAACATACCTTACTGATTCATAGTAAATGCAGAAGAGAATAGACAAGAAAGGAAGGAAGGGAGGAGGAGGAGAAAGAAGAGACAGTAACAGTCATTGTTCAATGGAGATCTTCTATCTTATCCTTGTTACCAACCCTGCTGAAGCAAATATTTATCCAGAGACAATGTCAAAGGCTGGATGCTTATGAGCAAAATACCCCCAAAGTGGGTTGAAATGTGTAAGTGGACAGTGTAAAACTATGTGACTGCAAATTATGAGAATTTTTTAACTAATGTTTTATCTTAAACGAGACACCAAATCCTAAATTTTTAGCCTTTCAGTTTGGTAAACCAGGCATCATCAAAATTTTTGATGTGTGGAAGATCATGTACTGGTAATTAAAAGATAAAATACATAGCTGAAATGTGTATGATACTTGAAGATACTAAAATTTGAACAGTAACAAATTAAAATAATCTCACTGGAAAACGATACAGAAGAATGGAAGATGGGCAGTGCAAAAAAGGATATACATATGGCCTGACCACTCAAAAAATGGTGTTTGGCATCATTAGTTATTATGGAGAAATTAAATCTGCAGTGTGTAAGCAATAGTTGCACATTCCTAAAATAAAAATGAGAGGAAACACTGACTGTTGACCAGAATAGGGAGAAACTGGATCTTCTATACAGTGCTAGCGGGAGTGAAATAATAAATCCACACTGAAAACAGCTTCTCTCATCCTTGAGAATAAAATGTGTGACCCCATATGGCTTTGCGCTTTTACTCCAGGGCACATCTAGAGAAATAAAAACTTTCATTTACACAAAACCCACATGTAGGTGTTTATAACAGCTTAGTTTGTAACAGCCAGTCCTGAAACACAATGAATCCAATTAAGGCAAATAAATAATTAATAAATAAAGCAGGACTTCACCACTGTTGATTACTCTAAACCAATACAAAAAGGAATTGTGTATTGAACCAACAACTGATTAATCTTCAGAGAGTGATGCCGCATGAAACACTATCAACCCTAAAAAGCTTGTTATAGTTCTATTTCTCTAAAATTATTGGTCTGACAAAGCTCAAAATTGGAGAACTGATTATTGGCTTCCAGGTTTTTGGCAGTTGGAGAAGTGACCCAGTAGGAGGTTTCTATAAAAGGTCAACTTGAAGGACACGTGTGCTAATGAAATATTTTGTATGTTCAGTTTGTTCTTGTCAGTAAACTCACTGTAAAACAGGACTTAAATTTTGTAATATGTTAGCACTGTGGGAAATGTGTGAAGGATTAAAACATATTTCTGTACTGCTGCCACCCTGTGTGCATGCCCAACTGTCAAAATCAAGGTTTAATGTAAAATCTATGATGCTCCCAAAACTGACACATCTGTCCCACATCCTGGATTATAGTGCCATATAGTTTGAGAAAGATGGCTTCAACAATGTCAAACGATAAAATTAACAGACACTTAAAATGTAGGAAAATGACAGGTAGTTGCTTACTTCTGCTTCAGTTGATAGTTCATCAATTTGAAGAACACTTCCCTTTTAACTAAGATTGATTCCAGGGTAATCTTTCACCAGGTTTACCTTAAACAAGAGACAGTGCCATTCTCAGTAGTCTGTAATTCCTCACATTTATTCCAATGATTCTCTTTCCTTCCAGGAGGACCGTAACATTAATACAATCTTCATGCTTTCCTGTTTAGTTTGAACTCACACAGTAGTTCAATGATGATTTCTGATGCATAGAAACTACAAAACTGTATCAAGCTTATCCATGTGGTCTCTAAAGAAGATAGATATTTATTAATGCTTTAATCACTAGCTTAAAAACTCAATCTATTGAAATAAAGTCGACTTTATATTGTATCTCTGAGGAGGAAATATGTAATATATTCCTCAGAAGCACTAGCACACACATACTTACATAGAAATATACACACACATTAAAGAATGTTTGCTTAGAACATTCTTAACACAAAAGGAAGTTTATAAATGTCAAATAATATGGTTTTAAGTATTTTACAAAAGTTAAAATAGCGAGGTAGTGAGACATCTCAATTGGTACAGGTGCATGTTGCCAATTGCCCTTTATCATCCTAACCTGAATGGTATGTTTAGAGACGAGCAAGTGGCTCACTTAGAATGTTGTCCAAAGAAAGTGTTAAACTGGGCACTAAGGGCAAAATAAGATTTGCAAATGCTAAAATGATATTAGTAATTATAACATAAGGTAATATAACTCCATTTAAACTGTGCTGTGGGAGGTGAGGTGATAGTTAAATTAATAAAATGATTGCCTTGGAAACAGGAAGGCCCAAGTTTGCTATCTCAAACCCACACATAAGTGCTCACTCTCTTGATGCATGCTGAAATCACAGTGAATGAGATTCAGAAACATTAGGAGCCCTATATTAAAATTTTAACCACTTTACAGGGATACACTGATTTTTTTCTAATATAGGAAAAAAATTGAGAGATGAAATTAGTAACCCTATAAAGTGGTTGAAAATCTCAAGTAGGAGCATGTATGTTAAGTGCGTGTGCTGCAAATATTTTTCTTTCCTTTTTATTACTTTTTTTTCAGTTCTGAGATACAATTACATCACACACCTTACCTTTCCTCTCTTCAAACCCCCCCATATGCCATTTTTTTCATTAATCTCTCTCTCTCTCTCTCTCTCTCTCTCTCTCTCTCTCTCTCTCTCTCTCTCTCTCTCTCTCTCTCACACACACACACACACACACACACACACACATACAAAATCCTAAAGTATAAGCTGGTGAGTCAGTATAATGTTACTCAGATGTATGGTAGTCGATAACCAGTCAATGGGCTCTTGTATGAGTAAGACTAATTCTCCTGCTCTTATCATTTCTTATTTGCTTGTAGTGCTTTGGGTAGGACTGAGCCCTCCTGAACATTCTTCATCCCATCAACATTATCGTTTTTTTTAATCGTTGTGTTTGTCCAACTCATATTTAGGCAGTCATATTGGTGAGATTCATGGGTACAGCTTCAAGATTTTTAGGAGATACAATCTCACAAAAACATCTAGTTCTTCTGGTCTTATAGGATTTTCACCCTTCTTCCTCAATGATCCCTGGGCATTAGGTACTGAAATTATGTTGTAGATGTATCAGTTTGGAATGAGCTCCACACCTCTCTCTGTATTTTGATTCCTTGGGATTTTCAGTAATGGTCTCCATCTGTTGTAAAGAGAAGTGTTTTTTTGCTGTTGTTGCTGTGTTTGTTGTTGTTGTTGTTGTTTTTTCTGATGCAGAGTAAAAATTACACTTATATGTGTTTATAAGAATAAACATTAAGAATGTAGTTAAGTATACCGTATTTTAATAAAGTGCCAGTTGTAATTTCTCCTTCAAGATCTATAACTTCACTAGTATTGGGTAGTTTCCAGTATCAGGCATTATTTCCCTCTTATTAAGTGCAATTAGAGAACTGTTGGTTACCATCAAGGGATGCATGGCATTATTTTTACCCTCAGGGTTATCACCTTATTTTGATTATTACTGTGGTTCATAGGTGTAACAGCTGGATAGGACTGTTGGTTGCTTCCTCCCTTTGAAAGATTACATGGAATTTTATGGTTTGATGAAAACTAGTCCTCAGCAGAATTTTTCAGGTCAGCTGTAGTTCAAGGACCTCTGGGCCCTACTTCTTAAGTGCATGGTATCTTTAGCAATGAGGACTTTTGACAATCGAACAATCAACTTACCTACTCTCTTTTTGTCTTTCTTTTTTAAATTAAATTTTTATTTTTTATATTAATTATATTTTATTTGCTTTGTATCCCAGCTGTAGCCCCCCTTCCTCATTCCCTTCTCATCCCACCTTCCCTACCTCATTTCCTCACATGACCCTCTCCAAGTCCACACCTCCCCTTCTATTTGACCTTAGGTTATCAGGTCGCATCAGAACTGGCTTCAATGTCTTCCTCTGTGGCCTGGCAAGGCTGCTCCTCCCTGGGTGTGGGGAGGCGGGGATGTCAAAGAGCCAGCCACTGAGTTCATGTCAGAGACAGTCCCTGTTCCCCTTACTAGGACCCTCTTGGATACTGAGCTGCCATGGGCCACAGCTGAGCAGGGCTTCTAGGTTATATCCATGATGGACCTTGGTTGGAGTATCAGTCTCAGAAAAGACCCCTGTGTCCAGATACTTTGGTTCTGTTGCTCTCCTTGTAGAGTTCCTGTCCTCTCCAGGGGTTAGTAAGACTGGCAGAAGACAGGAACTTATCTAGGGTCTCATGAGAGAAGTTTGAAAGAGTGAGATTACTTTCTTTTTTTTTTTTACCTTTCCATTTTCTTTTCCTGTGCTGTCATTTATTTTGTTTTTCTGCTTTATTTTAGGTTAGAGATAGGGTCTCACTAAGTAAGAGTATCAAAATAACATTTAATCATGCCACTAGTTGTGTCAGTATAGGCCCTGATTAATATCATTATGATTTGAATAAATATTTTTCTTATACCTAAAAAGATGTGCAACTACCACCCTCATTAGATGAGCTTCTTTTTATGGAAAATGGAGGTCATTACAGGAAACCACAACTGCAAAGAATGCATAGAGGTCAACAGATTGTGTAGAGTTCAACACCAATGGTCACATCTGCTTCGCAGCTCCGAAATCTAACACTTAGACAAAGGGACAGATAAATCATAAGAGCCATAGTGTGAGGAAGCTTACAGAGAAATAGACAGATTCTTCTAAAAATGACTGCATAAATAATATCAGAACCATGCCAATGTTAATTGATATGCTAATGTGGAAGACAGGGCTCCATCCCTAGACAAAGAGCCACAGAGAACTTACTATTTTCTTTTGGGTTTCTAATGCATTTAAAATTTTTCTGTAGCAATTAGTTATTAATGTTCATATTCAAAATAAATATATATTTCATATCCATTTGAACTATGTTAAAGAAAATAAGTTGAAAATGTATAATCCTGTTAGAATTTCTTTTAGAAAGCACATTTAAAGAAAATAAAACAGCTAACAAATTTTTTCTTTCTGAATATAGTGCTCTAAAATGTTTTTTTTTGATGGGGATGAGATTTTATTGTTTTTTTTAATTTCTTTTTTTAATTTTTTTTATTTTTTTTAATGTATTTACTTTTATATCAATCACAGGTTAGGTACTTTGATTCTCAGGCATAACCCCCTCCCTCATTCCCTCCTACCCTCCCACTCCCTTCCTTATCTCCCACCTCCCCGCCCCCTCCAAGTCCACCAACAGGGGAGGACCTCTTCCCCTTCCATCCAACCCCAGCTTATCCTGTCTCCTCAGGGCTGGCTGCAATGTCCTCCCCTGGGATCTGGCCAGTCTGTCACTCCCCAGCTTGTATGGGGGAGGCTCAAAGAGTCAGCCATCAAGATCTTGACTGAAACAGTCCCTGTTTCCCTCACTAGGGTCTTCGATCCTACACCAAGCTATCATGGGCCCCATCTGTGCGGGGGTTCTAGGCCATATCCACACATGGTCCTTGATTGTAGAAACCGTCTCATACAAGACCCCTGTGCCCTGCTCAGTTTGGTCTTTGTGGAGCTCTTGTTCTCCCCTAGTCTCAACAACTTCCCCCAGATCTATCATTACTTCTCGCCCTCTGCCAGAGGCTTGATCCCGAGTCTTAATATCTGCTCTGATACATTGCTACATTGACCACCCCCCCACCCCCAGAGGTCCTCCTTGGCA
>JAQQSO010007996.1:0-10257 GCA_028658305.1 Pachyuromys duprasi
GGTGGACTTGGAGGGGGCGGGGAGGAGGGAGATGAGGGAGGGAGTGGGAGGGTAGGAGGTCAATGAGGAAGGGGGCTACTCCTGGGATTCAAAGTACCTAACCTGTGATTGAGATAAAAATAAATAAATTTAAAAAAAAAGAGTGATAAATACAAAATTGGCCCAATGAGAAAGGTTAAGAAAACTCCAGAAGTCAAAAGAAGAGAGGAATCTGAAATCTTGGAAAAAAAATCAAGCTGTTCCTGCACTTCAAGGTTTTCAGGCTTGATGAACTGAGTTTTTAGGAGCGGTAAGTCTTGGAGAGGGGGCAAGACTGAGACCTACAGCTTTCAGTGACATCTATGCTCTCAAGAATGTAGTGGAAACACATTCTCTGAATGACTGGAAAGGGGTGTGGTCAAAATTGGGTGGAAAGATTCTTCCTTTCTTGACTTTGATAAACAAAGGTGAATTGCCCTTGTCAGTGTTTCTGGTGTTCCAGCACTGAGTCTTAGTACTATAGTAACTCCCAAATCCCAAAAGAGGGGTACTAGGAAGTTCAGGATGAATGCCCCTTCTTCCTTTACAGTCAGCCTGATACAGATCCAATTCCATATGTTACTTTCAATTCTGATAAAGCGTAAGTTGAGAACACTTGTAAATATCTCAGTTCCATCCTTCTTGCCCATATGGAGACCTGTGTGAAAGGGTATAGTCTTGTGCAGTTCCCTAAAACATCTCTGATGTGTTATTTAAACAAATGAGCCTTTTAAAGACATTCAGACTTTGGAAGTTATTTCTGCTGTGTCTTTTGAAACATATCCTCTTCCAAATGAGCCTGCATGGGCTTTGCCAAGTCTGCTGTTTAAACAGATACTTCAGAGATTTCATTAATGTCAGTCCAGAGAAGAACTTCAGACTTTCTTCTTTACCATTTATGCATAAAGATATAGTACATCCCATAGTTCTGGCAAATCCTTTAGTTAAACAATGACATTATTCAACTTATTTAAAAGCAGTAGCAAATATAACATTATAAATTACTGAAAGTTTATAAGAAATGTGTAGAAAAATCGCAATAAAAAATTCAATGGATGATCTTAGCAGCAGGTTGGTGAGAACTGAATAGAGACAAGGTAATCTGGAGACTTGAAAACTTAATCAGGAGGCAGTAAACAGGCAGAATGACGGGATTTCAAAACAGATTTTCCAACAGATTGAAAAAAATTTAAGTTGAGGAGGACTCACAATTAATGAAAAGGAAACTAAGAAATCTGCAAAACTAGCAATATTCATGAAACACAGATTTAAGTAACGAAATGAAGGCAAAACAAAAGAAATTACACACTAGACACATCATAGAAAATATATTAGTAATCTGCAATGCATAGACAAAAGGAACACTTGAAAATGAGTAAGAAAGAAGTCAAGCTAACAATAAAAAATTGTCATTTTTCAAATCTTTTACTAGAGAAAATTGCAGAATAAGAAAGAGTTGTCTTAATTTCTGATTCTGATCATGGCTGAATCTATAATTTGGACTGGTTCCTCCACTGAAGAACAGCTAATAAATTAGAAAATGTGAAATAAATATATGTATGCATATACCCATATATATGCACAAAAAAAATCTCTAAGGTCTATGAAGTATAGAAATCAGATAGACATTCATCAGGCCAGATTCTGCAGCTACACAGACCTGTTCAGAGGAGTTTCAGTTTAAAGGCTCCAGATCTCAGGGCCTTTTCGGATTGAAGAAGTTCTATTTGGGCCTCTGTCAGGACAAACTGTAAACTTTTGAACATTCTGGCACTTAACCTACACCATGCAGAGAGCAGAGGGTAGTCCTGAGATGTAGCCCCTATTTTGACCTCAGGCCAGGAGGGTTCACAGCTGTCTGGACAGACTGGAGACACAGAAAGCTTTGCAGTGTCAAATAAAGGAAGACCGCACCATCACAGGGCTCTGCTTTCTTCCACAAACACAATTTTAAGATAAATTCCTAATACTTCTTTTTGGCAAAGTAAGAGGAAGTGAAAACATCAACATGACCTTGAGAAAAATACAGAAAATACAAACGCATATGGTTGGAATTATCAGAAATAACCTTTAAAATGTTAATGTTAAAAAGACAACGTCAAGTTTTGAGAACGTTCCTGAGGAATTAAAAATGCAGAGCAATATTTTATAAATAAAAATGACCTCTCATTAAAACTTCAGCAAATAAATTTCTTATAAAAATGTAAACACTCTAGAAAGTAGAATTGATAAACTAGTAAGACAAGAAAAAATACGCAGAATAAAGCATAGAGTAAAAAAATAACAAGGCAAAAATAGGGAAAAGAGGATAAATGAGTAATAAAACACAGTAACATATTCTAAAACAAAAAAAGAATGACAGAAGGTGCCAAGACATAGTGCAGAAATTGTACCTAAGAATGTTCCTCTGCAGGAGTGGAAAAGAACTCAGATTCAAGAAGCACTCTGTCCTCGAGGCAAGACATAAAACAAGGAAACCCAATTTTAGGGCTATCTCAGTTAAGCTTAAATAAAGAAATAAGAGAGAAGAGAAAAAAAAAAGACACATAGGAAGGAAAGAATAAAATAGGCAAAATTCCTTTAAATGATCAAACTGATGCCATTGTGTTGGCAAAGGATACAAAATGGTGCTAGGATGGTTTTGTGCAATGTTTCCAAGTAGCTGCTGAGCTAGAGTTCCTTATTTGTAAGGCAAGAGAGATAGGAGAGGGTGGGAACAGAAAAAGGGTGAGGTAAGGGGGGTAGGAAACTGAAAGACAAAGGAAGAAAAACAAAACAAGCCTTGGCAGGGGAAAAAAATCATGTCATTTTGAATCACTTTGTAAAAATCCTTGATAAATTTCATTCATCAAATAATTAAAATACAGTGAATTTTTTTTACTTTATAAAAAAGTGTAATTTTTCCTAGAAATGGAAAATTAGAAGGACTTTGGGTTAATGTAAGTCACAAGAAAATTACTGAACTATATGAGAGATAAACACTTGGACACTTATAATCCATTCTTCAATGAAATAAGAGTTAAGAATGAGAACATCAAAAACACAAACAAAAACAGTCACCATTGCAACAGTTGAAGACTAAAGGTTTTCTAACAGATTTAGTATGTCTGGTTTTACGTTGAGGTCTTTGATCCACTTGGACTTTAATGGCATGGTTCGGGCAAAGAAACGGAATGGTGAGTCAGTGAAATTGAATCAAAGACCCAGAAATAAAACCACACACCTATGAAAACTTAATTTTTGACAAGGAAGCCAAAACCATACAATGGACAAAAGACAGCATCTTCAACAAATGGTGCTGGTCTAACTGGATGTCCACATGTAGAAAAATGAAAATAAACCCATATTTATCACCCTGCACAAAATTAAAGTCCATTCATGAACACTTTCTGAGCTATTTCTTAGACATTTTTGTCTTTTGAAAATTCTGTTTAGCTCAATATTTTTAATTAAGTTTGGGTTTTTGTTTGTTTGCTTATTTTACTGTTTTTGAGTTTTTTTCTATATCCCAGATATCAAGATATTAATCCTTAGTCATATGATATAGCTGAAAGAGATTCTCTCTTATTTTGTTGGCTATCCAGAAACTTTTGTTGATCCATATTAATTTTATTTTTATTTATTTCTGTGAAAAATGTGATTGGGATTTGGATTTAGATTGCATTGTATCTGTAAGTTGTTTTGGATAGGATGATCATTTTCATCGTATTAATTCTACAAGTCTGTGAGTATAGGAGGTGTTTTCGTCTTCTACTCTCTTCCTTATCCTTCTTAGCGATTAGGGAAATGCATAGGGCAACACTAAGATTGGTTCATCCAAGTAGGAATGACAGAGATCAACAAAATGGCTGACAAAGCTGTGAGGAAAGAGAAACCTTCATTCATTCTTAGTAAAAATGCAAACTGGTGCAGCCACTATAAAATTCACCAGAGAATCTTCAAAAATTTAAGTTTTGGGGAGGCTATGTTGAATGGGAGTGTATCAATAATTTCTTACACAGTGTGTTTGGTAATTAGTGTATAGAAAAGCCACTGATATTTTATGTAAATTGATTTTGTGTCCTGCTACTTTGCTAGAAATATAAAAAAAAATGCTAGAATTCTTCTGGCAGAATTTTTGGCATATGTTATGTATAATATCATAGCACCCATAAACAAAGATAATTTGACTTCTTCTTTTCCTCTTGGCCCTTCTACTGTCTTACTGCTTTAACTAAGGCTTCAAATGCTATATTGAAAAGGAGTGTGAACAGCCACATGTAACTCCTAATTTTAATGAAATTCCTTCTGTTTTTCCCCATTTAGGATGATATTGGCTGTGGGTTTGTCATATATAGACTTTATTAGGTTGAGGTATGTTTGTCTATTTTTATTCTCTCTAGGACTTTTATCATGAAAGTATGTTGGATTTTGTCAAAGGCCTCTTTTCCATCTGAATATGAAAATGTGATGCTTTAGTTTAAGTCAATTTTTATGATTTATTACACTTGTCAAATTATCCTTGCATTCCCTAGTTTGTTTTAAAAAGCTATAGATAGGGAAGCATATTATTTTATAAACTTAATAGCAATAGATATAAAATGAATGTGTGGAGATATATGTACATATGTATAAGCTATATATTATATAGTTAATAATATATATATATATATATCAGAATTATTCCACATAGGGTGACAGTGATCCCCTCCTCCTTCCATAACCCATGGACTATATAAAAAGTCCCAGTATTAAGCATGAGATCCCTCTCCTTGACCTGTTGTTTAGGTGGAACTAAGAGACTCCAAAATCAATATAGACTACTGCTTTTATGCTTGGATATCTCCAATAAACTTGAAGATGATTAGAAAAGACACCACACTCTTCAGACATAGAACTCAGAGAAATTGAGTAGGAATTAACCTGCAAGTTCGTCCCTGAGACTAGCTCTCAAAAAATCTGAAGAAGTTATGCAAGCTGCCAAAGGAGAAAATCAATCAATAGTTCTATCCAGATCTAAAACCTATAAACTACAACAATGACCAACAAGACAAGATACTCCTAATAATTCAATAGTGGTACTTCCATCTTGAGTGTAACCAAGAGCTGTATAACTAGACATAAGATACTTTTAAGAGGAGGGAAGTCATGCCTGGTCCTGTAAACGTGGTTAAATCATCATAGACCCTAGACGAGAGCCTACCACTGTCGTTTTTCTAAACCAAGATAATTTTTAACTGAATTCTAAATACTTCTTTTCAGAGATAAGTGTATATCTCATCAATCATCAAAGCAATGTCTTTTTTAAATACATAAAGACTATTACAGAAATCTAAAACTAGTAAAAATGAAGAAAACAATAGACCCTGGGTGCCCAAACCCATTTGGTTTATTTACAATGGACTACCTACACCTAAAGCTCAGATATTAATGTAGAACAGGGGTCAGAAAGATTGGAAGAGCCAGAGAATCAGGGCATGTTCTGCTCTAAACATTGCAGAAAAGCTTCAGCCGTATAATCTCAACAATATCGTTGCCTAAGCAAGACCTGCAAAATGACAATATCAGTCAACAGGGCAAAGGGAATGGGAAAGTTTTCATGGGCCTCTCTGTTGGATCAAGAGCTAAGGCTATAAATGAGTGCCAAGAGAGGAAGAATCCATTTTCTTCAGCAACAAGTCCCCTGGAAGATTTCTAATGCCAAGTAGTCAGTCCATACACATATGAACAGTACATGTACACGTATACATGTATACATATGTAATATATAAAAGGAGATCATACATTTAAGAGGGAGTGGAGGGTCCTTGAAGGATTTAAAGAGGTGACACGTGATGGAAATGATTTAAATACAGTACTCATGCATGGAACTCTTAATGAGTAAGTAAAATGACTAGTAATTAGATAAAAGATGATAGAATATAAAAACATGGAAAGTACAATTCAAGTGAAACAAGAACTTACAAAGAAAACTTTAACATGAAGAATGAGCTTAAGAATGCCCAAGTGAAAGGTCCAAAATACTTAGATTCTTTGAAAGAAATAGCGATGGATTTAAACATTCTAAGGAGCTTGTAAAATGTTTCAGTCAAACAATTAAAATATATTTCCTAATAGTAAGAGTAGGTTTAAAAGATAGAAATTATTCAGGTTGATAGCCTCCATCCTTCTCTGGCTTCCACATGCATACCCATGGGCTAGAACACCAAAACATACATACACACACAAACACACACACACACACACACACAGAGAGAGAGAGAGACAGACAGACATAGACAGAAAGAGTTAAATGTATAGGCAATAGGCATGATGTAGAACAGTGTGGGTCTTGATGGCTACCTCTTCAATCACCATCCTTCCTGCCATCCTTGACAATTCCATGTGCCTGACGCTTAAGGACAGTAGAAAATTTTAATTTTCCTTTGAAATTAAATATGGACATGTAAGCAGGATGTTAACAACTAACTTGAAGCCTCAAAACATAGATAGCAATTATTTGTAATTTTTCTTAATTTTCCCCACATTCTAAATCTTGTAATGCTTAATATGATAGGAGGAGTTATAGTAGCCGTTGTTTATCAAGAGCTCAAGAGGCAAGTGTATTCCCAAAATGCTTGGACAGCAAGAGGGAAGAGCTTCTGTTTGAATCTACTCCAACGTCCTGGTTTCCAGGGGCAAGCTTTAATTTACCTGGGTAAGAAAACAACAACAGCAACAAAACCCTTTATTTCCACCTGAAGTGTTCATTTTAGGCAGTGGAATCTAATCCCAACTAATCAAAGACAAACAGAAAGCACAAAGTGCATCAGTAGTTATGATAGATATAAATGTATGTGGAATACATATTAACCATAAGTTAAATATTTTTATATAGTAAAGGCAGAAACACAACTCAGATTCAAAGCACTCCATGACATGAGAATAACATTTTGGTGTTTTGTATTGTGTTTTGTTTGTTTGTGTGTTTGAATGTGACAATACAAAGTAAAGATCAGAGGTTCCTGGCAGTGTGGCTTCACAGTAATTCTCAGTCAGATTCCCTAGGAATATTTGCTCCTCTGCAGGTGGCTTCGCCCCACCCAAGAGTTTCTGACTTAGCAGCTTTGTGTTGGAAAGATTGCCAGCTGTTGTGAATGTGCTTGGCTGTGCCATGAGGAAATGGGCCAAGAGCTGCTTCAGTGATCTGACAGCTGACTGCAAATTCTAGCGACCCAAGATGCTTCAGCGGAAGCCTCATACCTGAGCTCAAGCCAGGCCCCACAGATGAGAATGTGTTGTTCTTTATTTGTTCAGTGGTCCCAGTGTCCTAAGCAAGCTAAAATGACCCTCCGGGCTTTTCTGACACAAACTTAAAATCTAGGTTCTTTATGTAAATGTCTGTAACGTGTGACGGGCCATAGTAAGGCACATATAAAACAAATCCGTAGCCCACACGCTTGCAAACATAGCTACAAGACTAGGTGTGACACTTTGCATAGGAACTAAGCTAATGTGTGAAACCACGATCTGGAAGGCCACTGGAGTTGTGGTCACAGATCTAACTACATCTGAAAATTTTTCAAACGTGGGAACAAATTTAAGCAAGCAAATGTAAATATAAATGTTGTTTTTATAGCTAATAGCTTTCACAAATATCATCTATTGTATTTTACTTTTGCAATAAAATAAATATGCATTTATGCTGCAGCTGGAAGTGCAAGACTTTCAAGAAGCCTAGCTGATGAAGAGCCTTTTGTTCCAAGGGACAGATATAAAGCTCACCTGTATTTGAACACAAATATTTAGATATTAGCAAATAACTGTGTTGACATGATGCATAATTCTCACCTCCATTGGAAAACATCAGCTTACTCTTGAACCAAATATGGATGTTTCTGAATCTGAAGCACAGACTCAGGTTACCCCAATAACAAATTCCAATGTGAAGACCACTCAATCATGTCTTTTAAAATTACAGAACTGAATTAATAAATTAAGGCAATTTTCAGATACCTTGGTAAGGTGATAAGTTAAGGCCAGCATGTGGGTGGGATTCAGAAAGCAGGGAAATCTCTGATCTTTTATGCCCTTCTTGCTGATGGTATTCTTAGCTTCTAGGCTGGTGGAAGCTACTGGTCCTATAAAGTTAATACACTCTGAAAGATTTTATCTGATATCCACAAGAATGTTACAGCAGACACAGAGGTGGGGTGAGTGGAAATTTAAACACTAATGGCAGAACAAGATATATTGGCTTTGGGTCTGCAGCATTCCAACCACCTACAATTATGAAGTTCTAAGCATTTGGATGGTCTTACAGAACCTTTACTCTAGGAGCGGCTTTTAGGAACCTCAGTCCACAGTTCTCTCTGTTGGCCAAATATCATATTTTTTGTGCTTTTAGAGGCCAAGTGTATGTACCTCAGCAGAAAAAAAGATTTCTTCCTGGGATCTGAAGTTGAGTAGACAGAACAGTAATAAAGAAAGGAAATAATTGACACTTAATTGAAGTCATATTTAGTTAGGAAACACTGCTCCTAAGATATAAAAATCATGGGTATAGACACTGGAAATGTACTGTTTTTGCATAATTGGAACTTAAAGAGACAAAGGGTCAATAGAGTCAAGGTTACCATAGGACACACAGTCATCTAAGTATGTCATAGGCTTTTCAAAGACTGAAGTGTGTAATATATTAATATGAAGAATATCCATACCAACATATTAATGCAACTGCTTTAATTCAGTTAATATTTTTCTTGGAAGGAAGAAGTTTTGTTTTTTTGATTTTTATTATTAGTTACGTTTTATTAACTCTGTATCCCAGCTGTATCCGCTCCCTCATTCCCTCCCAATTCCACCCTCTCTCCCTCATCTCCTCCCTGCCCCTTTCCAAGTCCACTGATTGGGGAGGACCTCCTCCCCTTTCATCTGACCTGGTTTATCAGGTCTCTTCAGGACTGGCTGCAAAGTCTTCCTCTGTGGCCTAGCAAGGCTGCTCCTCCCTTGGAGGGGAGGGGAAGTCAAAGAGCCAGCCACTGAGTTCATATCAGAAATAGTCCCTATTCCCCTTACTTGGAAACTGAGCTACCATAGGCTACATCCGAGCAGAGGTTCTAGGTTATATCCATACATGGTCCTTGGTTGGAGAAACAGTCTCATAAAAGACCCTTGTACAATAAAAGAAGTTTTATTGCTTTAGATTTTGAGAATTTGAACTTAAAACAAAGGCACCCCCCCAAAAAAATAGAGGTAACCACATTGATAAATGGAATTCCTTTTGGAAGAGTTAAAATAGATCTTTGTCAATTTAAATCAGTTATTTTTAAAATCAAAACTATATTAAATAATGAGAGAAATTATTTTATGAAGATATTGACATTTTTAATCTTTTTAAACATGAAGGCTTTACTAGTTAAAGTAAAACACCTACTAAATAAGCAGTCAGTATAAAAACATGGCTAATGAGAGGATATATCATCCTTGCTGGCATTTCACTAAAATCAAAATTATCATTACTTTCATCATTTGGAAAATGTCCCAGTGAATTTTTCAACATCTCAAACAGTATTTAAATTTCTAAATATAACAAGATTTTTAAGAAACATAAAAGAGAACTAATTAGTAGAAATTCTGGCAAAGGGTTTTGAGTTCTGTTACTTGGGGTACCCAATTGTAACTGAAGATATATATCACCCAGATTTCCTGAGGTCTTCTTGGAAATGTCCTCAGAAGTTGGCAAGAGCTCACAGTGAGAAATACAGACCTAATGGTTTACCTGCTGATGTTTCATAGCACAGAAGGTTCCTTAAAGTACTCGGCAGGGTTCTCTGCACTGAGGCTGAAGGGGGGAATCTTTGACATCATTTCTTATCTAATTGCAAAATCCCCTGGTTTTAGTATTTATTCCTTTAGCTATTTGTTTGGGTTTTTTAATTGATTTTGTTTGTTTGTTTATCTGTCTTTCTAGGAGCTCATTGTAAAAAAATTCTATAATTAATTCTGAATTTTTAGTTATAATTTTTTAAAGTGTAATGTTTAGTTATCATTTTTTTCAGGCTTGATCTCGAGTTTTAATATCCGCTCTGATACATCGCTACATTGACCACCGCCCCCCCAGAGGTCCTCTTTGGCATGCTCCTGTTCTGTTGCTTGTTTTCTCCTCCACTCGATGTCCATCCCATTTGTTCATTCAAACAAGCATTGATCATACCAACCTGGGTCTTCCTTCTTGTATATCCTCTCTGGGTGCGTAGATTTCAGCTTGAACTTCCTATC
>JAQQSO010007997.1:0-10257 GCA_028658305.1 Pachyuromys duprasi
ATCTCCTATTTTGGATGATTCCTCTCTGTTTATCTTTGATTGTTCCTGTATGTGGGCAGTTAATTTCTTGTCCATTTTTTTGAGGGCCTTGTTCATTTCCTCTTTTTGTCTGTTCTCTTGCTCTTCCAATATCTGCATAATCAAAGCTTTAATATAATTTTCCTGTGTCTCCGCTGAATTAAAAACTCCACTGCTTTTGGGTGTTTCCGGTTGGGCCATGGTGTCCTGATTTTTGTTGGGTGAGTTCTTTCGCCGATTTCTGGACATTTGTTTGTATATAATCAGGGAGCTAAACAGCTTTAAGGCTGTACTTCAGTCTGAATCTGTCAATCTCTTGTGTCAGGAGTATTCTTCAAGAAGATCAGGGATTTCCGGTGGTTTGTGGTGTTTGTTTTGTCTCAGTTGAACTCTGTTGTGGGCTCTGTGTGCCCAGCTTCGTGCTCTGTGCTAGAAGCTGTGAGCACTGCAGGCTGGTCATCCCTCTGGTCTGGAGTCTTTACTCCTCACTCTGTGCTAGAGTCTGAGTGTCCAGTTTTGAGATGTCAGCTGGGGGCTGTGGACTCTGCCCTGGGCTTGCTGCTAAGGGCTCTCCCCTGGAATGGAGATTTGGCGCCTCTTTCTGTGCCAGGGGCTGTGCATCATGGTCTGAGATGATATTTGGGGCACACATAGTGGGTTTGGGTTGGTGTGCATCCGCTGTATGCAGGGCTTTCTGAAATGGTGCCCGAGGCCTTCTCTGTCTGGCTCGTGGACAGACACCTGAACTGGGGTTTTTGCTGGCGGATACATGCAGTTTTTGCCCTCAGTGTGCGGTCTGGTCAAGATGGTCCCAGGATCTTCTCAGCCATGGGTTGAGACAGAACTTGGGTTACTCCCAGACCTGCAGGCGGACTCACACACTGACTGAGTTTTTGCTGGCGGAAGCGTTCAGCGGGCACCCCCGCAGTGTGTGGACTGGTCAAAACAGTCCCCCAATCCACTCAGTCTAGGGTGGTTCCGATAATCGGTTCGTGTCCGCAGCACACCCGCGGGTTGAAGCAGAACCCGGGTGCAGTGTGCGCTTGTAGGGTGCAGTTCAGTGAAAGCGGCACCCGGTTCCTCCTGAGACTGCCCGTGAGACTGTGTGATCCAGTCTATAATGGCGGGTGCGGGCACCCAGTGAGGCTGCTCTTTCAGATCAGAGCTGTGCGCCGCTGGTCACCGGGAAATTTTTCTAGGTAATAACTGGGTGTCTTTAGGGTTTTCCCACTTGATTTTCTCACCGTAGGAGTTCCGCTCACCTGGCACTCACAATGCTGGTGTTTTAGTTCCCAGAGTTCAGTCTCCTGGTTGCTGCATTGTTTCTGCTCTCCTAGTCCTCAGACACAGTGTTCTCTCGTGGCAGCCATCTTGGATCTCCGCATGGGAGACTTTTAATGACCACTTCTTTTTCCTTAGTAGATACAGGACTATTTAATTGATTTACCTGTTCTTGATTCAGCTTTGGTAAGTGGAATCTCTCAAGAAAATTGTCAATTTCATTTAAATTTTCAAATTTGTGGCATATAGGCTTTTGAAGTAAGACCTAATGATTATTTGGATGTCTTCAGTGTCTGTCATTAAGTCCCCATTTTCATTTCTGATTTTATTGATTTGGATATTGTCTCTTTGCCTTTTAGCTATTTTGGCTAAGGGTTTGTATATATTGTTGATTTTCTAAGAACCAGCTCTTGGTTTCATTGATTCTTTGAATTGTTTTATTTGTTTCTAATTTATTGATTTCAGCACTGAGTTTGATTATTTCCAGCCTTCTACTCCTCTTTGGTGTGTCTGCTTTTTTTTTCTAGGGCTTTTAGGTGAGCCATTAAGTTGCTTGCATGAGATGTTTCAAATTTCTTCCTGAAGGCACTTAGTACTCTAAACTTTCCTCTTGGCACTGTTTTCATCTTATCCCCTAAGTTTGGCTATGTTGTGCTTTCATTTTCATTGAATTCTAGGAAGACTAATTTCTTTCGTTATTTCTTCCCCGACCCAGCTGTCATTGCGTAGCAAGTTGTTCAGTTTCCATGTGAGTGTAGGCTTTATGTTATTTCTGTTGTCGTTGAGATCCAGCCTAATTCATGGTAGTCTGATAGGACACATGGGATTATTTCAATTTTTTTGTATCTGTTGAGACTTGTTTTGTGATCAGTTATATGGTCTGTTTTGGAGAAGGTTCCATGGTGTGCTGAGAAGAAGGTGCATTCATTTGTGTTTGGGTAAAAATTTCGGTAGAAGTCTGTTAGGTCAATAAGATTCATGACCTCTGTTAGAGTAATTGGGGTTTTGTTTGTTTGTTTGTTTAATTTCTGTTTTGTTGACCTGTCCTTTGTTGAGAGTGGGGTGTTGAAATCTTCCACTACTAATGTGTGGGGATTTATGTGTAGTTTAAGTTTTATTAATGTTTCGCTTACAAATGTGGGTGCTCTTGTATTTGGGGCATAGATGTTCAGGATTGTGGGGTCTTCCTAGTGGAATTTTCCTAGAATGAGTATGAAATGTAATTCCCCATTTCCTATGATTAATCACATCTGTTAGTCTGTGTCGTTGAGTCCGTTGATATTGAGGGAGATTAATGACCAGTGGCTGTTAGATGTTTTGATTTTGCTGTTGTCTATGACAGTGCGTTTGTGTGTTTGGTTGGCTACTTTTAGTTTTGCTGTAGTGAGGTTATTTGTTTCCTGTATTTTCCTGAATGTAGTTAGTTTTCCTGGGTTCTATTTTTCCTTCTAGTATCTTCTGTCATGCTGGATTTTTGGGTAGGTATTGTTGACATTTGTTTTTATCATTGAATATCTTGCTTTCTCCGTCTATGATGACTGAGAGTTTTGCTGGATATATCAGCCTGAGCTGACATCTGTGTTCTCTTAGGGTCTGAATTGTATCCCTCCAGGCCCTTCTTGCTTTCATAGTCTCTGCTGAGAAGTCAGGTGTGATTCTGATGGGTTTGCCATTATATGTTACCTGGCCTTTTTCCCTCGCAGCTTTTAGTATTTTTTCTTTGTTCTGTATACTTACTGTTTTGATTATTATGTAGCTGGAGGATTTTCTTTTCTGTTCTAATTTATTAGGTGTTCTGTAGGCCTCTTGTATGCTTTTAGGCCTCCCTTTAAGTTGGGGAAATTTTCTTCTATGATTTTGTTGAAAATATTTTCTGGTCCTTGAAAGAGGGAACCTTCTTTTTCCTCTATTCCTGTTATTCTTAGGTTTTTCTTTTCATGATGTCTTGGATTTCTTGGATGGTCTGTCAGGAATTTTTTAAATTTATTATTTTCTTTTTATGGATACATTGATTTCTTCCATTGTATCTTCTACACCTGAGATTCTTCCTTCCATC
This sequence comes from Pachyuromys duprasi, assembly GCA_028658305.1. Classification (NCBI taxonomy): domain Eukaryota; kingdom Metazoa; phylum Chordata; class Mammalia; order Rodentia; family Muridae; genus Pachyuromys; species Pachyuromys duprasi. The sequence goes on from JAQQSO010007997.1 coordinate 3,356, forward strand.
TCTTGTAGTCTGTTGGTTATGCTTATTTCTGTAGTTCCTGTTTTCTTCCCTAAATTCTTCCTCTCCATGATTCCCTCCATTTGTGCTTTCTTTAATTTTTCCAATTTGATCTTCAGGTCTTCAGTTAATTTATTTCTTTCACCTGTCTGATTGCATTTTCCTGTTTTTCTTTTAGTTCCTTCAACTGTTTGTTTGAACATTCCTCTGTTTCTTTTATTTCTTTCAATGATTTAATTATTTCCTCTCTGAAGGCCACAAACTGTTTGGCTGCATCTTCCCATATTTCTTCATGGATGGCCATAATCTGTTTGATTTTATTTTCCTCTAATTCTTCACATATTTTATTTGTTTCCTCTATTATCCTCTTCATCAGCATAGACATAAGGTCATATTCTTGAATTTCAGTTATGCTGGGGTGTCCAGGGCTGCTGCTCACCCCTGAATGACTGGGTTCTAGAGATACCATATTGCTCTGTGGTTTGTTGGTTGTGCTTTTATGCTGACCTCTACCCATTGGGCTATTTTAGTTGTTGGCTGTTAGTTTCTTTTGATTCCTGGAATCCTTGGGTAGGGAGAATCCCCTTGGCAAGAAGATGATTTTTTCTGAAGGAGGCCTCCTCCGGATTTTGGGTATGGTCACTGAATGGCAAGCGTTTCTCAGGAATTGCCACGGCTCTCCTCAGGCATATACACCTGAGTTGTAGCTGTGCTCTTTGTTAGTCAGGGGGCTCTCCTCTCCTCTCACCTGTAGAAGTCCTGGAGACAGCTGCCCTGCTATTGGGTTTCTCATTCTGAATTTAGTGAGCTGCTGCTATTGTTACACTGTTTTCCAGGCACAGCCCTCTTGAAGAACCTGCGGATTCCCTATTTGTGGGGTTTTCTTCCAAATGTGAAACTCAGTCTCTGGTGCTGGCCACAGAGCTCCTGGCAGGACCCAGGAATTCTTCCTTAGTTTATCTGGGTGACCTAAAGCCTATTGAATCCCCCCCGCCCCCTGTGGGGTTTCCTCTTACCTGGGAAACACAATCACTGGTGTTTTAGGTCCCAGAGTTCCATCTGCTGGTCACTGTGCAGACCCTGCTGTGCTACAGGTCAGAAACACTGTCCTCCTGATGCCACCATCTTAGATCTCACAACTTCTTACTTTTCAATTTGTATCTCCTTGATTTTCATAGTTTGTTTTATTTTTTCTGGCTAAATTTCAAGTACTGTATCGAATAGGTATGTAAAGACTAAACAACCTTGTGTTGTTCTTGATTCTAGTGGAACTGCTTTAAATTTCTCTTCATTTAATTTGATGATGTCCATAAGTTTTCTGCAATTGTCTTTATTGTATTTCAGTATGGCCCTTATATTGCTACCCTCTCTGAGTCTTTTAACATTAAAAGATATTGGATGCTGTCAAAGGATTTTATAGCATATAATGAAGTGATCATCTGGTTGTTTTCTTTCAGCTTATGTATGTGGTGGATTACATTGATTTTCATATATTGTGTTACACCTGTATCTCTCACTGAAGCCCAAGTATTTTATTTAGCATTTTTTTTGCATTGATATGAGGGAAAATGGTCTGTAACTCTCTTTATTTGTTGAATCTCTATGTGGTCTGGTTAACAGGATAAATGTGGGTTAATAAAATGAATTATACAATGTTTCTTCTGTTTCTATTTTGTGGAAAAATTGCACGAGTGCTAACTCTTCTTTGAAAGTTTTATAGAATTCTGTGCTAAAACTGTCTGGCCCTTGGCTTGTTGTTGTTGTTTTAGATTTTAATGACTCCTCTATTCCACTAGTGGCTATAGGTCTATGTAAAATTGTTTATCAGCTCATGATTTAAATTAGGTAAGCAGTATGTATTGAGAAAATTATCTATTTCTTTTAGAGCTTCCAGTTGTGTAGAGTAAAAGTTTTAAAACTTTGTCCTTATGATTTTCAGGATTTCCTCAATGTCTGTTATGTCCTCTTTTGGTTTCTACTTTGTTAATTTGGATATTCTCTCTTCTTCTTTTAGTGAGTTTAGATAATGGTTTGTCTATCTTGTTGATCTTCTCAAAAACTAACACTTTGTTTCACTGATTTTTTGTGTAGTTCTCTTTGTTTCTACCTTATTGGTTTTAGCCCTCAGTTTGATTATTTCCTGCTGTCTCCTCCTCTTGGATGAGGTTTCTTCTTTTTGTTATAAAGATTTCAGTTGTGCTCTTGTTATATTGCTAATATGAGATCTCTCCAATTTTCTCATGTAAGCACTTATATTTTGAACTTTCCTGTTAGAAAACTTTATTGTTTTCATACATTTCATTGTATTGGGAGTGCATTTACATTGACTTCTAGAAGGTCTTTATTTATTTCTGTTTTGACATATTTTTCATTCAAGAGGAAGTTGTTCAGTTTCCATGACTTTGAAAGCTAAAGTTGTTTCTGTTTTGTAGATATTCAGCTTTAATCAATGGCGGTCTTCTTCCCCATGTCTGCTTTTCCCTTGGGATATCCAGGATCATTGTGTACAGAGCTGCACTAGAGAAAGGGAAGCTTAGCCAACATGGGTGAATGCAGTGCAAGACCTCTCTCAGGAGTGGGTGCACAAAATCAGACTTCTCAGGAGTCAGGTTTCAGTGAAACAGCTCATTTAATTGGGAGAACAAGGGCTATTTAAACCTTTGAGGACTGGATAAAGGCTTTGGGGTGTTTTACATCATTGGCTAGAGCCAGGGTGCTAGGGGTGTCTTATTTGCATGAGGAAGAATTTCATGTGTTTGCTAGACATGACTTTATAAGGAGGAAATTTAGCCTGGCTGCACAGCTCCCCATACACTGTTCCCACACATATATCCATCCTCTCCCCCTTTCCCATTACACTGTTCCCTAGCCCCAAAATGGTCTGATAGGATTCAGGGAGTTATTTCATTTTTTTTAGTGTTTATTGAGACTTGCTTTGTGCCCAAATAGGTGGTCAGTTTTGGAGAAATTCCCATGAAATGCTGAGAAGAAGGTATATTCTTTGGTGTTTCAGTGAAGTGTTTGTAAAAACCTGTTAGGTTCATTTGCCTTATAACACAGTTCCACCATTTATCAGTTTAGATTTTGGCTGGATGACCTGGCCATTGCTGAAAATGAGTTATTGAAGTCTCCCACCATCAGTGTGTGAGGGTCAATATATGATCTAAGCTGTAGTCATGTTTCTTTTATAATCATGGATATGCTTTGAAGCATAGATGTTAAAGATTAACATCTTCCTAATGGATTTTCCCTTTTGATGATTATGAAATGACCCTCCCAGATCTTTTTTTGTATTATTAATTTTAGTTTGAAGTCTATTTTGTCAGATGTTACAATGACTTCACCAGCTTGCTCCTTCAGATAATTTGCTTGAAATATCTTTTCCATTTTTTATGTCTATCTTTGATGTTAATGTTTGGTTCTTTGATGTGACAAGAATATGGGTCTTGATTTTCTCATCTAATCTGTTAGTATGTGTCTTTTTACTGAAGAATTGAGATCACTGATTAAGAGATATCATTGAGCAGTATTGTTAATTCCTATTATTGTGATGTTATTGGTAGTGACGATGGTGGTGTGTGTATATGTGTTTCTCATTCTTGGATTTGCTAGTGTGAGATTATTTATTTCTGGTGTTTTCATGGGTGTTGTTAGGTTTGAATATTTCCTTCTATCACCTTAGTGAGTTTGATTTGTAGATAAATAATATTTAATTTGAATTTATCATGGGATATCTTCTTTTCTATGACTATGGCAATTACAATTTTACTGGGCCTACTTGCAAAGATGATGGTGGCTGCTGGCTATTGGTTTCTTTGCAGAGATGTTGCACATCTACTTTGTAGCAAAATGTAATGCAGCTAGAGAATGGTGCCATAAAAATAAGTTGGTGAAGGAAGCATGCAGCCATCCCTACCCAGAGGAGCACACTGCGCAAGGCAACTATAAAGAACTGTCGCCCAGTGAGGGTGGTGGTCCAGGGCAGCCAGTGACTCCTGGCTTTACAGGGTTGGAGCAAAGTCTTTGTGGCGGGATCAGCACCGTGTGTCACATGATAGCAGGTGCAGCCCTGGCATATGAGACACCAATAAGAATTGTGGAATTGATTTATTATCCTGTACTTTCAGTTCTCCAAATGACACGGATGGACAGACTGTTCTCTTCTGGAATCAGAACCCTCCAATGACAAAACAGGGAAAGAAAAAAAATCAGATATTCAGTATATTCAGTGATGAGATTTCACTATTGGTAGTCATATTGCTCCTCAGGATGAAAAACCAGTGACAAATTCCATGCTGGGTGTGTGAATTGGTGAAACTGCTATATCTTGTGCTTCTACTGTAGCAAAAGGAAAGTTGAGTGGAAATCAGCTGCACAAAGTTAAAAACATGAAATTGAGAAAAAGAACTTATGAAATTATCTAAACTGTTAGAAAAAAAGTATGAAAAATTTTTGATTCGGTTCAAGAGCAAGATGAGAAGAATCATGATTTTTTCTTATCCAGACAACTTCTGAAGTGGGACATTTATACAACCATAAAGATTCTATACAGATGGAGTCAGATGATATAGTTCCTGAAATAGGTTGTGTTCTGATAAAGAAGAAAACGGAATGAAATGCTGGAATACCTGTGACAAAGGAATAAGGCAACAGCCAGAACTCCTTAGACCAAAATGCTGAAGCAGACCTTAGCACTACTTTTAATCGTTCCACTAAGATGTGTAGTGGACAACTAAGCCAAGATCTGTCAGGTGCTTTTTGAACAACGTCACTGAAAACCTGCTAAATAAAAAATCACCTTCCCCTCAAGTAGATACTGCTGTAATGCTAAAATCATGTGTGACTCCCTGTGCTAAGAAGGTAGAAGCATCTAATAAACATATTGATGAGTTGACTACTCATGATTGAGGACAGTTGGGAAAGCGTATTGGCAATAATCCCTTCATTATTGAAAATGTTGAAATGCTTGATTTCTTTCCTTCTACAACTGTCCAAAGTACTGGTTGGAGGAAGTTGAGAATTTTTCTTTCAAGGTCTGTAAGGAATTGTGTTGGTAATTTGATGGGAATTGCAATGAATGTGTAGATTGCTTTTGGCAAAATGGCCACGTTTACTATGTTAATCCTGCCAAGCTATGAGCCTGGGAGATCTTTCCATCTTCTGATATCTTCTTCAATTTCTTTCCCAAGAGACATGAAGTTTTTTTTTTTTTTCAAACAATTCTTTCACTTGCTTGTTTAGAGTCACACAATGGTATTTTATGTTATTAGTGTCCATTGTGAATGGTGTAGTTTCCCTAATTTCTTTCTCAAGCCTTTTGTCTTTCGTATTCAAGAGAGCTACTGATTGCTTTTTTGAGTTATTTTTGTATCCAGCCACTTTGCTGAAGGTGTTTATCAGCTGACAGATAATTGAACCCATCAGCTGGTTGAATATTTAGGATCACTCATGTATACTAAAATATCATCTGCAAATAGCGATACTTTGTCTTCTTTCTTTCTTATATGTATCCCCTTGATCTCCTTTAGTTGTCTTATTGCTCTCGCTAGGACTTAAAGTACTATGTTGAAGAGATACAGACAGAGTGGGCAGCCTGGACTTGTTCATGATTTCAATGGGGTTGATTTAGGTTTCTCTCCATTTAGGTTGATGTTGGCCATAGGTTTCCTGAATATTGTCTTTACTATATTTAGGTATGTGCCTTGTAACCCTGATCTTTCCAAGACTTTAAACATGAATGGGTTGTTGGATTTTGTCAAAAATTTTTTTTTGCCATCTAAGGAGATGATCATGTGGTTTTTCTCCTTCAGTTTGTTTATATGGTGGTTTACATTGATGGATTTCCATATATTGAACCACTCCTGCATGGCTGGTGAAGCCTACTTGGACATGGTGGATGATATCTTTGATGTGTTCTTGGATTTGATTTGCAAGTATTTTACTGAGTATTTTTGCATCAATGTTCTTAACAGAGATAGGTCTTTGTGTGGTTTAGGAATCAAGGTCATTTTGTGGCTTCATAGAATGAGTTTGGAAATGTCCTCTCTGTGTCTATTTTGTGAAATAGTTTGAAGAGAATTGGAGTTAGCTCTTCTTTGAAGGTCTAGTAGAATTTTGAGCTGAACTCATCTGGTCCTGCACTTTTTTTGGAAGGGAGACTTTTGATGACTGCTTCTATTTCTTTGGGAGATATAGAACTATTCAATCTTTTTACTGGATCTTCATTTAATTTTAGTAAATGGAGTCTATCAAGAAAAATTTCCATTTCCTTTAGATTTTCAAATTTGTGGCATATAGGCTTTTGTAGTAAGATCTTATGATTGTTTGGATTTCCTCAGTGTCTGTTGTTATGTCCCCTTTTTGTTTCTCATTTTGCTGATGTGGATAGTTTATCTATACCTTTTAGTTAGTTTGGTTAAGAGTTTCTCTATCTTGTTGATTTTCTCAAAGAATCAGCTCTTGGTCTCATTGTTTCTTTGTATTGTTTTCTTTGTTTCTAATTCATTGATTTCAGCTCTGAGTTTGATTATTTCCAATCATCAACTCCTCTTGGGTGTGTCTGCTTCTTTTTTTCCCCCTAGGGCTTTTAGATGTGCTGTTAAGTGCTTGTATGAGATGTCTCCAACTTCTTTCTGGCGGCACTTAGTATTATAAACTTTTCCCTCAGCCCTGCTTTCATTGTTTCCCATTAGTTTGGGTAAGATCTGCCTTCATTTTCATTGAATTTTTGGGAGTCTCTAATTTCTTATTTCATTCCTTCCCTGACTACAAGCTGTCAGTGAACAGAGAGTTACTTAGTTTCCGTGTCTATGTAGGCTTTTTGTTATTTCTGTTGTTGTTGAAGTCTAGTTTTAGGCGATGGTGGTCTGATAGCATCCAAAGGACTTTTTTCTTTTTTTTAATTT